>JAQBSW010009324.1:0-29438 GCA_029291075.1 Eudiplozoon nipponicum | reverse complement strand
TACTTGAAGATGGGGCGTCTACACTCACCATTGATGTCAACGTCAAAACAGAAGGAACAACACACCAGTCAACCAGAGCTGGTCTCAAGTGTCTAGGAGTATTTCTAGACATTGCAAATAAGACATCGAGCGTAGATAAACAGCGCAGAAGAATGGCGACAACAATTGCAAGCAACGCACAGATCATAGTGTGTTGCGTGATAAATGCATTGCGCTTATTCTTTTACAAGTCGCACGTGATTTGTTTATGGATTGGTTATTTTCATCAGTGATCTAGTTTAAGACAATAACACTGCCTATTTTATTATAAATTAATTTTGTAAAACTTCAGTTATATACTTCGACTCGTTAAATTCATATTCTTTAAATAATTAACCCTAATGTAATGACACAAATTAATTTCCCACATATTGCGTAAATTAAATTCAATTTTATTTACGTTGCACCAATGAAAAAAAGCGAAACTTGCCGTTAACCAATAGTGCACAAATAGACATATATTACAATGGCATGGCTATTTAAGCACGGCAATATACCATGCAGTTTAGCTATCGTATTTGCCTTCTGCTTTGCGTTACGTGTGCGTGCTGTCGGCTGCCAATACCTACGCTGGCTATTGGATTTGTTTCACCAACAATTGGCAACATCCGTGACACATCTTGTTGCGGTACAACCAGCGAGACGAGCCAATTAATGCAGAACTTCAACGAAGTTTTCCATATCGAGATTACAACGCAACAACAGAAGGAACCACAGCCAGAGTCAACACAAGGCTCTAGGACATCTTTACACTCGGCATTTTTGCCGGAGAAAGCACGACCATGCCCTGTTAAGGGCCCCCTATCATAACAATATCTATATCCAGAGCACCTTAACCGAGTTTGTAATGTCGTACGGCATTTACTTGAAGCCGGGGTGTTTACAAAATTGGCGACCGCGCCAGGATATTGAGTATTGTTCTGTTTTTTTGGTATAAATAAAATTGAATTTCTTTCTCATTTATTTGGGATAAAATAGATTAACATTTGCGTTTACGTCTTCTTTACCCTGATCGTGGTCTTCTGGGAATTTTGTTGGGTATATATTCGTGGATTTCTGGTAAATTTTTTTGGGGTATAAAAATAATAATACATTGGCATCAAAGGCCAACAGGCCCTCTGTTCAACTTTCCTACGTACAAAACTGCACCGTACGTACTCGACAGGCTCAATTGCGAATAATTTCAATTTTTGGAAGCAGTTACTGTGACGTGTTTTGTGAAGGAACTAATTCATCTGTGTTCTGCGCTCATTCAACTGTGGAAGCTGTTTGTGGGTAAGCGTTTCGTTAAAGTATATTTATACATTTTCATATTGCTTATAAATTTATGCTTTTAAGATCCCGTAAGATTGTTAGAATGTCAGGTCCAATTTTAGATATTGATGTTCCTCTCTGGGATGGAGATAGTGAACTATTCTTTATGCGCGTAGACTCCGCTTTCTTCCCGTTTCCTGATTATGACAGTCATCAAAAACTGTCGAAGGTTTTTGCTAAACTACCTTCTGAATTACAGCGACGGATTTATCCTAAGCTTGAGGCCATTAAGAAGCTACCAATTTATCCCATTTTGGGCCTACAAAACGAAGTAGAATCCTTGCTTGGGCCCACATAAACTGAGCAGATAATAAATAAATATGCGCAGTTAGACAGGCCAAACCTTGGCTCCATCAAAATTTTGAGAGAAATACGGAAACGTTGGTATAAAAACAACATTTCTGACCATGAGGCTAAGGTTGTTCTTATTAACAATCTTCCACAAGCATTAAAACTATTTGCCAGACAGCTTCCCAACACTCTCTCTATAGATGACTTATCTGAGAGATGTGAGTTAGAATATAGAGTTCTGGAACCCAAAGTGAATCCGCCATCCTTTTGTTCACCCCCGCAAGATGATAGGCTCTCCTCTTTAGAGAGGATAGTGGCGAACATAGCTAAAGTTCTAAAAGGATTGGCCTTTACCAAATCCGAGCTAAATCAAAATAATGCTCGACCCAAATTCCTTCCCAAGCCCAATTATAACGGTAGGCAGCGATCGAGATCTCCGCATTCCTTTAGAAGATATGCCCCAAAGAACTGGTGCTATAACCACCAGAAGTTTTTTTATTCATGCCAAGTCTGTCTTTGTCGTTCCGAAGAATTTCCGAATGAGTGTCAATTTCCACAGCTGACGGAAAGGACAACAGACCGCAGGCACAAGGGTGCATCAGTATCGGGAAACGTCTGGCGCAGGAAGTAGAAGACCGTACTTTCTGCACATCAACGGCATCAACGGCGCTACAGGGAAGAAGCCAACTACAATCCGACATCCCTGTCGACTCTTTTCGTCCACGCCGAATTTTTCACATAGAGAACCAAACAGACAATGCCGGTCGCAATCACCAGCTTACTTGTTTGCATGACCCGGCCAAACAGCCCAACGAACTTCTGCACCTTCTTGATTTCAAAACTGGCGAAGAGTTCATCGTAGACACAGGTGCGGCAGTCTCAGTTCTCAAAGGTGATTCAATGGCCGAGATGTCGCTAGGCGTCCTTCTCGCAACAGCTACAGACGAGCCCATACCAACTTATGGCTGCCGGTACCGCACACTCAACATAGGTTTACGACGTGAATTTTCCCACATTTTCATCATTGCCAAGGTCTCACATAATATAATAGGCCTTGATTTCCTTCTAAAATTTCGGCTCATTGTTGATCTTGCTAATCAAAAGATCATCGACCCCTCCACCGGACTTGAGCAAAGTTTTTGGACACTTGCCTCCGAGCGTTTGGAGTTACAGGTCATTCAGCAAACCCCAGTGCATCATTCAGCAGAGATATCAGCAGCTCTTCAAAAATACAAGTCGTTTTTCGATCTAAACAAGTCAGAGCTACGAGTCTCGAACACGATGCATCATATCGTCACAGAAGGACAACCTATTGCACTCAAGAAGTGACCACTGGCCCCTTCTAAGCTAAAAGCTGCCCAAGAGGAATTCTCAAGGCTTTTGGAAGAGAGAATCATCAGACCATCGAAAAGTTCATAGGCGTTACCACTGCACTTAGTCTCCAAATCAAACGGATTGTACAGAGCCAGCGAAGACTACCGTAAGCTAAATTCAGTGGCAAAATCTGATGCATACCCTATTACTAATATTAACACTTTACTTGAAAAACTCAACGGCAGCAATTTCTTCTCAGTAATTGACCTCAGACAAGCCTACCATCACATCCCGGTAGCACCAAAGGATATCGAGAAAACTGCAGTTATCACTCTATTCGGCCTTTTCGAATATCTTTACATGCCTTTTGGATTCAAGTGTGCTACACAGAAATTTCAAAGATTCATGGACAACATACTTTGCGACGACTCTGCTTATTGTATATCATATCTCGATGATATTATGATATTCAGTCCAGATTTAGAATCTCATGCGAAGCATCTACGAAATTTCCTATCACGCTTATCCAACCACGGACTCAAGATCAACTGTGACAAGACTCAGATTGTAACTACATCCGTTGACTTCTTCGGGCATCGTATCACGGCCCAAGGTATTCAACCGTTGCCGTCAAAGACGAATTCAATCAAGAATATCAAGTCACCGAGGACTGTTAGCGAGTTGCAGAAAATCCTGGGAGTACTAATCTATTATCGCAAGTTCCTTCCGGGCCTTTCAAAACAACATTATCCTTTGTGCAGGCACCTGCGGAACCGAAAAGGACTTAGCAAGAATTCCATCATTGCTTGATCATTCGAAGACGAGGAATTACTTCGACTTGCCATCAACTCGTTAGCAAATGCCACAATGCTAACGCATCCAGATTTTGAAAAGCCATTTCTACTCACGATAGATGCTTCTGAATTCGCTATTGGAGCCACTTTGGAACAAGAGATCGACGGATTTCGGAAGCCTATCAGTTTATACTCGCGTACTCTCCAACCAGTAGAAACGAGGTACGACACTTTCGGCCGAGAACTTCTCGCCATCCACGACGCAGTGCGCCATTTTATCAGCATCATTGGCAGTAGCAGATTTGTTGTTTTCACAGATCATGCACCATTAGTTAGCGCACTTCGAAACGCAACTTCATCTATCGCCAAGTACCCTGCCAGAGTGGAAAGACAGCTTTCACGTCTAAGCGAATGGCAATTTGACATCTTTCACGTCAAGGGCAAATAGAACTTCATTGCAGATGCCCTTTCCAGGCCAGACGTCTCGCTACAACCACCTTCGCCGTCGCCATTCACTGTCAACTCCGTGGCACTCAGTGAACCTGCACTAACGCCAACCCTCCTGCAAACGGAATAGCGCGGTGACATTCACATTCAAATATCAATAGCCCGTCACCAAACCAAGTTCATATGCCGTCTGTTGGAATGCTTACCAATTGTTTACTTCACGGGTACGCAGCCCAAAAAGCCAGTTCTGCCGACCAGCCTTCAGAGAAAAGTTTTCGATTCAATTCACTCAATTTCTCACCCAGGAAGCCAAGCGACTGTCCGACTTCTTACAGATCATTTCTGGGGTCACAGACTTGGGCAGGATGTTAAACGATGGGTCTCAGAGTGTGCAATTTGTCAGAAAAACAAGATCACACGACACACTCGTTCTAAGCTGCAACATTTTCGGTCTACTTCTCGCCTAGCCATCGTCCACATCGACATAGTTCATCTGACAAAGGTTCAAGGTTTCAGCTACCTTCTAACTATGATTGATAGATTTACACGGTGGCCTGCGGCATTACCTCTTAGCACCATTTCTGCAGACGAAGTAACTAACGGTTTTATCTCTGCATGGATATCCAATTACGGTGTTCCCAATGAGGTCATCACTGACAGAGGCACTTGCTTCTCATCTGATCGTTTCAAAACCACCTTGCGGTACATGGGATACATCTTACGCCAGACGACTGCCTACCATCTCCAAGCTAATGGCATGGTAGAGAGAATGCATAGGGAACTCAAAGCTGCTTTAGCATCCTCGTCCATTAATGGCAACTGGGTCGATGCACTACCTTTAGTTCTTCTTGCCATGCGTTCCCGTTATCGTGAATCTTTTAAAACGCCTGCGTCACAGCTCTTGTATCGCATGAATCTACGCCTGCCTAGTCAGCTCCCACGTCTACTACCGGCACAAGATGACCCACAAGACGAAGCTACCCGCCTTCGACTTCATTTCGGTAACATGTTTGAACAGCAGCCGAGACATACGCCTCGTCCAGTCTTCGTTCACCCACAGCTCCACAGCTGCAAGAGAGTATTCGTTCGCAACAATAATGCTGTTGCACCACTACAACCAAAGTATCGCGGTCCTTACCCGATTTTGCTCAGACAGCCAAAATACTTCATTATTATGCTAGGCGCTTCACCGACATCAGTAAGTATAGACAGGTTGAAACCGTTTATCGAACCGCCTGATCATGAGAGCGTTCAACCTTCTACACACGTCTCAGGCTCCGTCTGCCCACAATTTCAATAGCCTGCTTTGTATAACGCGTAATAGATATTTTTTTAACATTAACATTAAGTATCAAAATTTTTTAGCCTTACGTTATTTTTCGCATTTATCTCACGTGGCATTACCAGTTGTTCTTAGCTAACAATAGTGTAGCATGTTTGAACAGTTCCTTGGTATTATGCCATTTCTGAGGCAATGTTCGTGTACATATTTATATGCAGTTACCTTTGATTTTAATGTATATAATTTTACATTATAATGTATTTCTCACACATGACATCACACTTCCTATTTTGGTATGACTAGCTACTTGGAGCTAACGCTTTCGTGTAGCAACACTAAGTAGTTTTCAGATTCATATCATGGTACAGGCCGCTTTCAATGCATATCTCAACTTCATCAATTGCACAAAGACCACCCTACAAATATCATGAACACAACGACGAGCACTTACTCTAGCTCCTTTGGTCATATACAAACCCATTGACGACGATCCAACCTGCCTAGGTTTTTACTTAAACCTGGCAAAATTCAGAGGCGATTTACCTCGAAATCTTCACGCTGCGGCTCCCAAATCTTACACTGCACTATTTTGCCTTACGCGGTATGACCGACCATTAGAGCTAACAATTTTTGTAGCAATTCCTAGTGGTTACCTGGCATCATATCATTGTTGAAGCATCCAACAAGCATATTTAAGCCCAGCATTTATGGTACATAATATTTTTGCTTAACTTTGTTCAAACTCTGTCATACATTTCTTATCTAGCCTCGCAGAGAGGAATTTTTTCCTTTTTTTCAGAGAGAAAAGTGTTGTAACAACACAAAGTAATTGCCGACATATTGCTTAAATTAAATTCAATTTTATTTGCGTTGCACCAATGAGAAAAAAGCAAAACTTGCCGTTAACAAAAAGTGTGTAAGTAGACATATATTACTATGGCATGGCTATTTAAGCACGGCAATTTACCATGCAATTCAGTTGTCGCGTTTGCCTTCTGCTTTGCGTTACGTGTGCGTGCTGTCGGTTGTCAATACCTACGCTGGTTATTGGAGTTGTTTCACCAACATCGAAATTACAACGCAACAACAGAAGGAACCACAGCCAGAGTCAACCCAAGGCTCTAGGACATCTTCACACTCGGCATTTGCCGGAGAACGCATATGATTTGGTCACCGAATTTAGTCTGAGGTAACTCCACACGCTCTGTACGATCCGTTTGATTTGGAGACTAAGTGCAGTGGTGACCCCCATGAATCTATTGATGTTCTGAGAATTCCCTCCTCCAATAATATTAAAAATTTCTCTTTGGCAGCTTTTAGCTTAGCAGGGGCTAACAGCCGCTTTATGAGTGCAATAGGATGTCCTGCTGCGATGACATTGTTCATCGTGTTGAAAACTCGTAGCTCTGACTTGCTGAGATCAAACAGCGACTTGTGTTCTCAAAGAGCTGCTGATATTTCTGCTGAATGATGCACTGGAGCTGGCTGAATGACAGGTAACTCCAAACTCTCGGTGACAAGTGTCCAAAAACTTTTCTCAAGCCTGGTGTAGAGGACGATCTTTTGATTGGAAAAATAAAAAATGAGCCGATATTTCAACAAGAAATCAAAGATTTTTTGTTGTCTATATATATGTGTGTGGTGATAGCTCCAAACAGGTCATGTTCGTGACTGCATAGTATCTGTAGTGAGTAGAAATGTTCATTGAAAATCTTGATGCGTTAGCATTGTAGAATTTGCTAACGAGTTGATGGCGAAACGAAGTAATTCCTTGTCTTCAGGTGACGAGGAAATGATGGAGTTCTTGCTAAGCACTTTTCAATTCCGCAGATGCCTATACAACGAATAAAGTTGTCTTGATAGGCCGGGAAGGAACTTGCGATAGTAGTTAAGGATTCCCAAAATTTTATGCATCTCACTTACAGTCTTTGGTGACTTGATATTTTAGATAGAATTTGCCTTCGACGCCAAAGGTTGAATAGCTTGTGGCGGTAAAAGATGCCCTAGGTAATCCACGGATGAAGTTGCAATCTGCGTCTTGTCACAATTGATCTTGAGTCCGTGGTTGGATAGGTGTGAGAGGACATTTCGTAAATTTTTGGCATGAGATTCCCTGTTTCCACTGAAAACCATTATGTCATAAAGATATGACATACAGTCAGTGGAGTATGTTGTCCACGAATCTTTGAAATATCTGAGTAGTACACTTGAGACCAAAAGGCATGTAGGGGTATTCGAAAAAGCCAAATGGATTGATGGCCGCAGTCCTTTCAATATCTTCTGGCGCTACCGGGATGTGATGGTAGGGTTGTTTAATGTCAATTGCTGAGAAGAAATTGCTACCGCTGAGTTTTTCTATTAAGGTGTTATTATAGGGAATAGGATACGCATATGATTTGGTCACCGAATTTAGCCTGAGGTAACTCCACACGCTCTGTACGATCCGTTTGATTTGGAGACTAATTGCAGTGGTGACCCCCATGAATCTATTGATGTTCTGAGAATTCCCTCCTCCAATAATATTAAAAATTTCTCTTTGGCAGCTTTTAGCTTAGCAGGGGCTAACAGCCGCTTTATGAGTGCAATAGGATGTCCTGCTGCGACGACATTGTTCATCGTGTTGAAAACTCGTAGCTCTGACTTGCTGAGATCAAACAGCGACTTGTGTTCTCAAAGAGCTGCTGATATTTCTGCTGAATGATGCACTGGAGCTGGCTGAATGACAGGTAACTCCAAACTCTCGGTGACAAGTGTCCAAAAACTTTTCTCAAGCCTGGTGTAGAGGACGATCTTTTGATTGGCAAAATAAAAAATGAGCCGATATTTCAACAAGAAATCAAAGATTTTTTGTTGTCTATATATATGTGTGTGGTGATAGCTCCAAACAGCTCATGTTCGTGACTGCATAGTATCTGTAGTGAGTAGAAATGTTCATTGAAAATCTTGATGCGTTAGCATTGTAGAATTTGCTAACGAGTTGATGGCGAAACGAAGTAATTCCTTGTCTTCAGGTGACGAGGAAATGATGGAGTTCTTGCTAAGCCCTTTTCAATTCCGCAGATGCCTATACAACGAATAAAGTTGTCTTGATAGGCCGGGAAGGAACTTGCGATTGTAGTTAAGGATTCCCAAAATTTTATGCATCTCACTAACAGTCTTTGGTGACTTGATATTTTAGATAGAATTTGCCTTCGACGCCAAAGGTTGAATAGTTTGTGGCGGTAAAAGATGCCCTAGGTAATCCACGGATGAAGTTGCAATCTGCGTCTTGTCACAATTGATCTTCAGTCCGTGGTTGGATAGGTGTGAGAGGACATTTCGTAAATTTTTGGCATGAGATTCCCTGTTCCCACTGAAAACCATTATGTCATAAAGATATGACATACAGTCAGTGGAGTATGTTGTCCACGAATCTTTGAAATATCTGAGTAGTACACTTGAGACCAAAAGGCATGTAGGGGTATTCGAAAAAGCCAAATGGATTGATGGCCGCAGTCCTTTCAATATCTTCTGGCGCTACCGGGATGTGATGGTAGGGTTGTTTAATGTCAATTGCTGAGAAGAAATTGCTACCGCTGAGTTTTTCTATTAAGGTGTTATTATAGGGAATAGGATACGCATATGATTTGGTCACCGAATTTAGCCTGAGGTAACTCCACACGCTCTGTACGATCCGTTTGATTTGGAGACTAAGTGCAGTGGTGACCCCCATGAATCTATTGATGTTCTGAGAATTCCCTCCTCCAATAATATTAAAAATTTCTCTTTGGCAGCTTTTAGCTTAGCAGGGGCTAACAGCCGCTTTATGAGTGCAATAGGATGTCCTGCTGCGACGACATTGTTCATCGTGTTGAAAACTCGTAGCTCTGACTTGCTGAGATCAAACAGCGACTTGTGTTCTCAAAGGAGCTGCTGATATTTCTGCTGAATGATGCACTGGAGCTGGCTGAATGACAGGTAACTCCAAACTCTCGGTGACAAGTGTCCAAAAACTTTTCTCAAGCCTGGTGTAGAGGACGATCTTTTGATTGGCAAAATAAAAAATGAGCCGATATTTCAACAAGAAATCAAAGATTTTTTGTTGTCTATATATATGTGTGTGGTGATAGCTCCAAACAGCTCATGTTCGTGACTGCATAGTATCTGTAGTGAGTAGAAATGTTCATTGAAAATCTTGATGCGTTAGCATTGTAGAATTTGCTAACGAGTTGATGGCGAAACGAAGTAATTCCTTGTCTTCAGGTGACGAGGAAATGATGGAGTTCTTGCTAAGCACTTTTCAATTCCGCAGATGCCTATACAACGAATAAAGTTGTCTTGATAGGCCGGGAAGGAACTTGCGATAGTAGTTAAGGATTCCCAAAATTTTATGCATCTCACTTACAGTCTTTGGTGACTTGATATTTTAGATAGAATTTGCCTTCGACGCCAAAGGTTGAATAGCTTGTGGCGGTAAAAGATGCCCTAGGTAATCCACGGATGAAGTTGCAATCTGCGTCTTGTCACAATTGATCTTGAGTCCGTGGTTGGATAGGTGTGAGAGGACATTTCGTAAATTTTTGGCATGAGATTCCCTGTTCCCACTGAAAACCATTATGTCATAAAGATATGACATACAGTCAGTGGAGTATGTTGTCCACGAATCTTTGAAATATCTGAGTAGTACACTTGAGACCAAAAGGCATGTAGGGGTATTCGAAAAAGCCAAATGGATTGATGGCCGCAGTCCTTTCAATATCTTCTGGCGCTACCGGGATGTGATGGTAGGGTTGTTTAATGTCAATTGCTGAGAAGAAATTGCTACCGCTGAGTTTTTCTATTAAGGTGTTATTATAGGGAATAGGATACGCATATGATTTGGTCACCGAATTTAGCCTGAGGTAACTCCACACGCTCTGTACGATCCGTTTGATTTGGAGACTAATTGCAGTGGTGACCCCCATGAATCTATTGATGTTCTGAGAATTCCCTCCTCCAATAATATTAAAAATTTCTCTTTGGCAGCTTTTAGCTTAGCAGGGGCTAACAGCCGCTTTATGAGTGCAATAGGATGTCCTGCTGCGACGACATTGTTCATCGTGTTGAAAACTCGTAGCTCTGACTTGCTGAGATCAAACAGCGACTTGTGTTCTCAAAGAGCTGCTGATATTTCTGCTGAATGATGCACTGGAGCTGGCTGAATGACAGGTAACTCCAAACTCTCGGTGACAAGTGTCCAAAAACCTTTCTCAAGCCTGGTGTAGAGGACGATCTTTTGATTGGCAAAATAAAAAATGAGCCGATATTTCAACAAGAAATCAAAGATTTTTTGTTGTCTATATATATGTGTGTGGTGATAGCTCCAAACAGCTCATGTTCGTGACTGCATAGTATCTGTAGTGAGTAGAAATGTTCATTGAAAATCTTGATGCGTTAGCATTGTAGAATTTGCTAACGAGTTGATGGCGAAACGAAGTAATTCCTTGTCTTCAGGTGACGAGGAAATGATGGAGTTCTTGCTAAGCACTTTTCAATTCCGCAGATGCCTATACAACGAATAAAGTTGTCTTGATAGGCCGGGAAGGAACTTGCGATAGTAGTTAAGGATTCCCAAAATTTTATGCATCTCACTTACAGTCTTTGGTGACTTGATATTTTAGATAGAATTTGCCTTCGACGCCAAAGGTTGAATAGCTTGTGGCGGTAAAAGATGCCCTAGGTAATCCACGGATGAAGTTGCAATCTGCGTCTTGTCACAATTGATCTTGAGTCCGTGGTTGGATAGGTGTGAGAGGACATTTCGTAAATTTTTGGCATGAGATTCCCTGTTCCCACTGAAAACCATTATGTCATAAAGATATGACATACAGTCAGTGGAGTATGTTGTCCACGAATCTTTGAAATATCTGAGTAGTACACTTGAGACCAAAAGGCATGTAGGGGTATTCGAAAAAGCCAAATGGATTGATGGCCGCAGTCCTTTCAATATCTTCTGGCGCTACCGGGATGTGATGGTAGGGTTGTTTAATGTCAATTGCTGAGAAGAAATTGCTACCGCTGAGTTTTTCTATTAAGGTGTTATTATAGGGAATAGGATACGCATATGATTTGGTCACCGAATTTAGCCTGAGGTAACTCCACACGCTCTGTACGATCCGTTTGATTTGGAGACTAAGTGCAGTGGTGACCCCCATGAATCTATTGATGTTCTGAGAATTCCCTCCTCCAATAATATTAAAAATTTCTCTTTGGCAGCTTTTAGCTTAGCAGGGGCTAACAGCCGCTTTATGAGTGCAATAGGATGTCCTGCTGCGACGACATTGTTCATCGTGTTGAAAACTCGTAGCTCTGACTTGCTGAGATCAAACAGCGACTTGTGTTCTCAAAGAGCTGCTGATATTTCTGCTGAATGATGCACAGGAGCTGGCTGAATGACAGGTAACTCCAAACTCTCGGTGACAAGTGTCCAAAAACTTTTCTCAAGCCTGGTGTAGAGGACGATCTTTTGATTGGCAAAATAAAAAATGAGCCGATATTTCAACAAGTAATTAAAGATTTTTTGTTGTGTGAGACCTTGGCGACGATAAAGTTGTTAGTAAATTTATGTCGTAAACCTATGTTGAATTTTCGGTGTCGGCAACCACAAGTAGGTATGGGCTCCCCTGTAGCTGTTGCAAGTACAACGCCTAGAAATATCTCGGCCATGGAAATATCCTTGAGAAATGAAATTACTGCACTTGTGTCTACGATGAATTCTTCGTTAGTTCTGAAATCGAGAAGATGCATAAATTATGAGGGTTGTTTGTCCGGATCATTCAAACAAGTAGGCTGGTCATTGCGAATGTCATTTTCAGCTTTGCTGTCTATGTGGCATATTTGGCGTGGACGAAAATAGTCAATGAGAATGTTAGATTGAAAATTCCATCAGTAGGCGCGTTGAAGCTCCACTAGTCTACAAACGATATCAACATTATGGCTTTTGTGTAAGTACCCGATATCAACAATATAGTACCAAAAAGATACCTGGTACTAACACTATGGTTAACGATTCGGTACATGGTACCAAGACGATGGATTTCAATGCATGTTATAGTTCATTAAAATTGAGAATTAAGACTCTTGCTGAACACCCTTTATTGCTGTAAATCTTTACACTCTGGCCTTGGACGGTATCAGTTATCGCCTTTCGCGGTCACCACGACATCATTAAATTATATATAAAATAGTTAGATACGGTTTTCTGCGGAGAATTGATATATATATATATTGTATTACGAGTTGCGCAAATAGTAACAAATTGGTTCAAATATGATCAGAAGGATAAACCAAACACACAATTAAATGTACAATCTAGTGCACATTTGTTTCCTTACTATCGATCCACCAGTGAACCGGAATCACAACCTATACCCACTATATATTGGACAAAGAATGTGGGAAAATAGGACAGTACAATCACTTAGATGAATGTGTGAACCTGCAGAAGTGTAGCTAACATCATATAAAGGCACGAAAATGCGATTTCGACGTTAACTATCTTATATATAACATTTATATATATATATATATATATATATATATATATATATATATATATATATATATATATATATATACTGAGTATGTAAACGATATCAACACTAGGGCTATTGTGTCAGCACCCGTTATTAACAGTATAGTACAGAAAAGAAACATGGTACTTACACAATTATTGCCGAGTCGGTACATGGTACCAGCAAGACGGATTTTATGCATGTTATAGTTCATTAAAATTGAAATTAAAACTCTTTCTGAACACCTGTTACTCCAGTAAATCTTTACACTCTGGCCTTGATCGATATCAGTTATCACCTTTCGTGGTCACCATGACATCATTCAATTAGATATAAAATAGTTAGATACGGTTTGCTGCGTAGAATTGATATATATATTTTGTATTACGAGTTGCGCAAATAGTAACAAATTAGTTCAAATATGACCAGAAGTATAAACCAAACACACCATGATTGAAATGTATAATCTCGTGCAAATTTGCTTCGCGCTTACATTCGATTCACCAGTAGAACCCGGAATCACACCCCATACCCACTATATATTTGGGTGAAGAATGTGGGAAAATAGGACAGTAAAATCACCTAGACGAATATGTGAACCTGCTGAAGTGAAGCTAACATCGTATAAAGTCTCGATAATGCGACTTCGAAATAACTAACTCTATATAATATATACAGAGTATGCAAACGATTCCAACACTTTGGCTAATTTGTCAATACCTGATACAAACATTATATTACGGAAATTGTTCATGATACTAAAACTATGTTTTCCGAGTCGGTACATAGTACCAGCACGATGGGTTTCAATGCATGTTATAGTTCATTAAAATTGAGAATTATAACTCTTTCTGAAAACCCGTTGCCACACTAAATTTTTACACTCTGGTCTTGATCCATATCATTTATCACATTTCGCGGAAATCATGATATCATTCAAATTAATATAAAAAAAGTTAAATACTGTTTGTTGCGGAGAACTTATATATATTTATTATGTATTACGATTTGCGCACATAGTAACAAATTAGTTCAATTATGACCAGAAGGATAAACCAAATACAACATGAATTATTTTTTTAATCTCGTGCAAATTCGTTTCGGACTTACTGTCGATTCATCAGTTGAAGCCGAAATCACACCCTATACCCACTATATATTTGGATGAGGAATGTGGGTATAAAAGACAGTACAATCACCTAGACGAATGTGTGAACATGCTGAAGTTTAACTAATAACAAACAATGTCACAAAAATGCGATTTCGACGCTAACTCACTTTATACAATATGTATACCGAGTCTGCAAACGATTCCAACACTATGGCTATTGTGTCAGTATCCGATACTAACATAATAGCACCGAACAGGTACATGGTACTAACACTATTGTTACCGAGTCGGTTGTTTAATATATATACCCACCCGCACGCAATACGCAGATAACATGCAGTGGATTTATGTGACTTAACGCTCAAACCCAGGATTTACATTTTTTGTGTGCCTTAACCATTTTTACATAACTACTAATAGTTCAATTAAGACTCTCGTGATTTATATTTTATGTATTTCTCAATCATTTATCCGAAACCCTACAGTTCAGTGGATTTATGTAATTTAACACTCAAAAACTATTATACATTGGATTATTGTAACAATGCAAAACTTGAATTTAATTATGGTGTTTATTGTAACTACACGTATACCGAGATGGTAACTTGTGTTGACAATATTGATAACTCTAGAAACCTAGCGTACAATGGACTAATTATTTGTGGTGCTTATTTGACTACTTTTACACGATTTTTATATTTGCATTATAAAATTTTACTTAATAAAATAATGATTTGATGCTTGTGCCTTCTCACATCACCCTTCGGGAAACAGCCGTGGATTAATCATAGAATAGAATAGAATAGAATAGAATAGAATAGAATATCTTTATTTGGATTCAAACCACACATATTCCATCAAATAATAAAATTGGAAAATGTACAATATATATTAAAAATTAAAAAAATTTTTTTTATCACATCACAATAATTGTGCAATTAATCTCATGAGATAAGTATATCTCACTAGTTTTATTATACCATATAACAATATCAGAAAGTTCAACTGAAAGAATAATATAAACATCATCAAATTAGGAACAATTGAGGTATATATCGAGTGTTAAATTATGCAATAATTGAGAACCATGACTAGTTCAGTAGATAAAATTTGAAAAGACATCTTAGATGGAGGCATTTCTCTAAGCCCCTTCGGCAATTGGTTATAAATTTTGTAGATTTTGGAGAAAGAGAATAACTTGCTCGCTACTTTTCCCACCAAAGGAGGAGATATAGCCAAATATCCAGATCTAGTTCCAACTTCATGACTCTTTCTTATCGGAGTCATATATGCACCGGTCCACTGGTTCAAATGGAAAACATTTATACAATAGCACATCCTCCGAAACCACAATGATTGCAATGATACAAACTGTAATCTAGAAGCATATATAGTGCAAGAAGTAGGACTAATATGTTTCACAACTTTTCTTTGTACAGCTTCTATCTTATTAGACAAACACTTTTTTAATGGATTCCAAGTAGCGACAGCATATTCTAGTACCAGTCTAATCCATATTATATACATTTGAAGTTTTATATCATTTGATAAGATATTTCGATTTATTAGTGCCCATCTTTTCTTTGCACTGCCTACTATACTTTCAATATGTCTCTCAGCAGAAGCTGTACATTGAATAGTTATGCTTAAATCCTTAATTTCTTGCATAAGTTTAATCTCAAACACATCATTAATAACAGCATCATGAAAATAAACATAATGAAAGTTTGTTCTGTTACCTATTTTTAAAGCTCTCGTCTTTTTATTGTTAATTCTCAGTCCTAATTTAATCAAATATTTGCTCAAATCATACAAATCTAATGTCACATTATTTTTTGAGAATTCGACATTCTTTGGATCAATTGGGAAGATTATTTTTAAATCATCAGCGAATTTGCAAACTCGACCGTTAAGGATCTTAGTTTCCAAATGTGCAAATACAATTTTAAATAAAATTGGCCCCAAGCTCGATCCCTGTGGAACTCCACTCGTTACTCGTTTCGATTTTGATATCAAATCGTTTACTTGAATACTCATTTGGCGATTATATAGATAGTATTTGAGTAATCTAAAAATATTCGGATCAATGTTTAACAAACTAATCGCATTCAAAATAGCATCAAAAGATATAGTGTCAAAAGCTTTTGAGATATCTATGAATACAATTAAGGCATCTAACTTATTCTCGTCTAATGTAATTACATGTTTCCACATGGAAAGCAGATTAGTAGTTGTCGATCTACCTTTCGTAAAGCCATGTTGACATAAGTCAAAATCAGCCGGAAGCTGACGTTCTAAATGATCAAGTATCAATCGTTCTATTATCTTCAAAAACGAAGGGATAATAGAGATTAATCTATAATCACTGGCGCACGTTGGCTTACTTACTTTTGGCAACGGCTTAGCTACTATCGTTAGTATATCGATTGGTAATTTCCCATTCTTTAAAATTATATTTATAAAGTTGCAGAGTACATTCATAAATTTTAAAGGTAATTGAAGCAAATTATCAATCGAAATACCAAGGTGATCTTTTTGTTTCTTTGATTTGATGAACGCGGATCGTAATAACAGCTACCAGATATTAGGAGGAAGGACAATATCGCACTAAATTGATAACTAGCTCGCAGAACCTCTTACATTAACTACAAGACCTACTAAAAGTTATCACATATCGCGGTAATCATAAAATTATTCAATTAAATAAAGAAAAAAGTAAATACTGCTTGTTGAACACATAGTAACAAATTAGATCAATTATGACTATAAGGATAAACCAAAGACAGCATGAATAATAAGTATAATCTCGTGTACATTCGTTTCGCACTTACTGTCGATTCATTAGTTGAAGTCGAAATCACACCCTATACCCACTATATATTTGGATGAGGAATGTGGGTATAAAGGACAGTACAATCACCTAGACAGATATTGTGTAGATTGCTGAAGTTTAACTAATAACAAACAATGTCACAAAATGCGATTTCGACCTTTAACTCACTTTATACAATATATGTATACCGAGTCTGCAAACGATTCCAACACTATGGCTATTGTGTCAGTATCCGATACTAACATAATAGCACCGAACAGGCATGGTACTAACACTATTGTTACCAGGTCGGTTATTTTAATATATACCCCACCCGCACACAATACACAGATAACATACACGGTGGATTTATGTGACTTAACGCTCAAACCCAGGATTTACATTTTTGTGTGCCTTAACCATTTTTACATAACTACTAACAGTTCAATTAAGACTCTCTGGATTTATATTTTGTGTATTTCTCAATCATTTATCCGAAACCCTACAGTTCAGTGGATTTATGTGATTTAACACTCAAAAACTAGTATACATTGGATTATTGTAACAATGCAAAACTTGAATTTAATTATGGTAAGTTTATTGTAACTACAATGTATACCGAGATGTAACTTGTGTTGACAATATTGATAACCTAGAAACCCAGCGTACAAATGGACTAATTCATTTGTGGTGCTTATTTGATCACTTCTTTATAATGAGATTTTATATTTGCATTATAAAATTTTACTTAATAAAATAATGATTTGATGTTTGTGCCTTCTTCAAGACAATTCTTCGGAAAGAGCCGTGGATTACCCATGAACGTGATCGTACAACAGCTACCAGATATTAGAGGAAGGACATCGCACTAAATTGATAACTAGTTCGCAGAACCCTTACATTATCCACAAACCTACTAAAAGTTATCACATTTCGCGGTAAACATAGTAAAATTATTCAATTAAATAAAGAAAAAATAAATACGCCAATACATAGTAACTAAATTAGTTCAATTATGACCAGAAGGATAAACCAAATACAACATGAATTATTTTTTTAATCTCGTGTACATTCGTTTCGCACTTACTGTCGATTCATCAGTTGAAGCCGAAATCACACCCTATACCCACTATATATTTGGATGAGGAATGTGGGTATAAAGGACAGTACAATCACCTAGACGAATGTGTGAACATGCTGAAGTTTAACTAATAACAAACAATGTCACAAAAATGCGATTTCGACGCTAACTCACTTTATACAATATGTATACCGAGTCTGCAAACGATTCCAACACTATGGCTATTGTGTCAGTATCCGATACTAACATAATAGCACCGAACAGGTACATGGTACTAACACTATTGTTACCGAGTCGGTTGTTTAATATATATACCCACCCGCACGCAATACGCAGATAACATGCAGTGGATTTATGTGACTTAACGCTCAAACCCAGGATTTACATTTTTTGTGTGCCTTAACCATTTTTACATAACTACTAATAGTTCAGTTAAGACTCTCGTGATTTATAATTTATGTATTTCTCAATCATTTATCCGAAACCCTACAGTTCAGTGGATTCATGTAATTTAACACTCAAAAACTAGTATACATTGGATTATTGTAACAATGCAAAACTTGAATTTAATTATGGTGTTTATTGTAACTACACGTATACCGAGATGGTAACTTGTGTTGACAATATTGATAACTATAGAAACCTAGCGTACAATGGACTAATTATTTGTGGTGCTTATTTGACTACTTTTACACGATTTTTATATTTGCATTATAAAATTTTACTTAATAAAATAATGATTTGATGCTTGTGCCTTCTCACATCACCCTTCGGGAAAGAGCCATGGATTAATCATGAACGCGGATCGTAATAACAGCTACCAGATATTAGGAGGAAGGACAATATCGCACTAAATTGATAACTAGCTCGCAGAACCTCTTACATTAACTACAAAACCTACTAAAAGTTATCACATTTCGCGATAATCATAAAATTATTCAATTAAATAAAGAAAAAAGTAAATACTGCTTGTTGAACACATAGTAACAAATTAGTTCAATTATGACTATAAGGATAAACCAAAGACAGCATGAATAAAAAGTATAATCTCGTGTACATTCGTTTCGTGCCTACTGTCGATTCATTAGTTGAAGTCGAAATCACACCCTATACCCACTATATATTTAGATGAGGAAAGTGGGAAAATAGGACGGTACAATCACTTAGACGAATGTGTGAACTTAGTGAAGTGAAGCTAATATCATATAACTTCTCGCAAATGCTTACTCTCGATTCATTAGTAGAAATCGGAACCCCACCCCTTAACCACTATGTAGTTGGGTGAGGAAAGTGGGAAAATAGGACGGCACAATCACTTAGACGAATGTGTGAACTTGGTGAAGTGAAGCTAATATCATATAACTTCTCGCAAATGCGACTTCGAAATAAACCACTCTATATAAAATATATACCGTGTCTACAAACAATTCCCACACAATGGCTATTGTGTAAATAGCCGATACCAGCATTTAGTAACGAAAAGGCACATGGCACTAACATTATGGTTGTCGAGTCCGTACATGGTACTAACATGATTGAATTCAATGAATGCAATAATTCACCAAAATTGAGAACTAAAGCTATTTCTGAACACCCGTTGCTCTAATAGATCTTTACAGTCTGGCCTCGATCAATTTTGGGTAATGATTATATTATTCAATTAAATATTTAAAAAATTGATACCAGCTTTTGCGTAGCATAATATGTAAGCATTATATTTTAGGTTTTCCGCACATAATAAAAAATTCGTTCAATTATAACCCAGAGGATAAACCAAAGACAGAATGACCGAAAAGTATAATCTCGTGCTCATTCGTTTCGTGCTTACTGGCGACTCATCAGTTGAAGCCGGAATTACGCCCTTTACCCACTATATATTTAGGGGAGGTATGTGGGAAAATAGGACAGTAAAATCCCTAGACGAATGTGTGAACCTGCTGAAGTGAAGCTAACATCATGTAAATTTTCGAAAATGCGATTTCGACGCTAACTCACTCTAGATAATCAATATACCCAGTCTGCAAACGATACCAACGTAATGTGATCGTAGAGATTTCCGTGAAAACGTGGTTAAATCAAATAATATTATTCAATTCAATATAAACATTGGAAGTGGAATTAATTTATTATGAATCGAGAATAAGCGCAGCAGACGTATGCGTAAAGGAACTTCGTGAGCAGCACATTAATTTGGAGTCAAATATAACGGATAACATTGGGAAGCCAAAAGGGTTATCGAAGCCTGAAACGAGTTGGCATACTTAATAATGGATGAGTGTAAACCAAATAACGATAAAAACGGTGAGGATAATTTAAATGTTCTAAAATTTAAAATCATAATGAAGTCCCATAAAAAAACCAACTGATAATGCCCAATCTGATTGAGGATACAGACCAAGTTAAGATTCTCATGCTAATCACAATTATCAAGTAGTCAGAAGTAGTAGATTTAATAAAATGCTACAGATTCCGTAAAAAGCCGGACCACCCGAAACGGGTGTAACTAAGCTTAATAAAATACCATATAACAAGCAAATTAAAGACGTCAATAACAAAACTGATAAACTGAACAGCTTTGAAAAGGTTTTTGTTGGAGGGGATAATATGATACTTCAGAGAAAATCTGGCGGAAAAAATTATAATATAGTGGGAACATGTATGGTAAATGACAACAGGGTAGGGCTACAAGGAGTGTTGAACAAATATATATAAAGATCTTCAACATAATAATGACTCTATTATTTTATTTTATTTTCCTATTAGCTAGTAGGAGCCCCATAGACGCCAAGACTGAATCAGTTTTAGTGCGCTTATAGGATTCTGACTGGACAGTTTTCTATTCCATATCTAATAAGTTCCTTCCTACGACTCCTCCCATATAGCTTTCAGTGTCCTCAAATTTAACATTAGCCTCCATGTTATTCACAATTAAATATATTTTAATTAATCATGTTGCATGAGGTTTTGAAGCTAATGTAAGAGGTTCTGCGAGCTAGTTGTCTATTTGTGCGAAATTATCCTCCTATAAAATATCTGGTAGCTGTTATTACGATCCGCGTTCATAATTAATCGATGTCCCTTTCCCGAAGGGTGATGTGAGAAGGCCACAGCATCGAATCATTGTTTTATTCAAAATGTTATTAAGCATAGAAAATAATCGTGTAAAAGTACTCACAAGAAACACCACAAATAATTAGTCCAGTGTTTGCTAGTTTTTGAGTGTTAAATCACAGAGATTATTGCTAAAATCACAGTTAAGAGAAATATTGTGTAAAACCAGAGTTAGACTATTTGACCTTAAAGAGAACTATATTTGTCAAAATTGAACTTCGTTGGGTTGTAACACGGAGCCGCGTGTTACAATGTACTTCGCGAAGGACAGTGTACTTCTTACTAAACACTGCAACCTGAATGCATAACCTGGAAATAGATTAAACGCCAAAAAAACAGAATAATAAATTTATCTGTTTTTGAACGATTCCAATATGCACAAATTACTACTGAAACTCGTTTTAACCGGACTTTATTGTGAAGATCAGAATTTTTAAAATTCAACCGAGAAATAAAATGGCAATTGCAAGTTGACAGAGAAAATCATGCCCGTCAGTTACAAAATACAATAAGTCAAATTACGCACAATTAAAAGTTATATATACTCGCAAGGATTTAAAAAAATCATGTTCTAAAATATAAAAGAATATTTTATTTTTCAATGATATTCGTTCCAATCAGTCACAGTGGTTTAAATTTATCTAAAATTGTAATTTTATTTTTGTCGGAAGCAATATCTTCCCCTACAAACTGAGCTCAATCATCAATGAGTCAGCAGAAACAGATATAATAAAATGCTATAGAGTCTGAATAAAGCCGTGACCGATTGTAGTTAAACTCAATAAAATACCACAAAACAAGCAAATTAAGGAAGTCAATAGTAAAAAAGATAAATTGGGCAGCTTTACAAAAGATTTTTATTGGAAAGGATAAAATGTTTCTTCAGTGAATGCTTTCAGAAGCAATGCGAACTAAAGCGAAATCCAGTAAGGTAAATGAAGATATAGTGATAGATTACAAGAAGCGTTGAACAAATAAACACAAAGATATTCAACATAAAAGTGACTATATATCATTTGACTATATATTAGCATTTCATTTATCAGACTGCGCGAACTTTTCTGACAAATCTTTATCATTTTAGAGACCAACAAATTAAGACTTTAGATAATCAATTTCGTTACATATGGAAAACTTATTAAGTTTGGAATATTTTATGAGCACAAAATAACAGATATCAAGTAGTTATATTTCGATATGTAAAATACATATTTTTAGTCATAAAATGGTATTAAGATAACGCTAAGTCAATGTTGATATTAAATATTATTCTAACATCCCTTAAATAAAACCTTATACCTGCCATTTCTAAAATGTAATTTCTTTGTTGCGGCAAACATTGGCGATGAGCCGTAGCTATAATGCCACCTACAGTTAATGAGCTATCTGCCAATTCCATTATATATATGATAGAGCATATTATATATAGGTATGTATAATTTATTGATGTAATGAAAAATAAATTTGCTAGGAATGGGCGACCTAGGGTTCATTTACGACCCACACATTGCTTAAATTTAATGGTTTTGCGGCAGAGAAACATTAGTATATATTGCTAGTATAACGCTGTGTAGTAGTAGTAATAGTAGTAGTAGTAAAGACGACTGATCCTGCACGAGTCAATTAATTTATCCTTAAGATACTGAACTTTTATTTACGTAAATGAAGAATGATCATTCAATTTAATACTACACAATCAGGATTGATAAAATTGACGATCGTCATTTCACAAAAATATAGTTTGGGATCTAAAGTATTTTAAAACTTCTTGAATGGTTGCGCAGTGCAAGATTCAAATGTTGAATCTCCACAATTTGAAGTTACGGGTTGTCGCTTTGCAATATCAGTCACGCAAAGATCCGATTGATCCCCACGGAGAGATTGTTTTATTGGTTGGATTCGGATTCATTTTTTCTTCCGAAGGCATTGATATCGTTCATGATAACCACTGTAAATGAGGTATTGTCAAATCTACGGTGAATGGCGAGTTTTAGAACACCATTTCTTGTTCCATCACCAGGCTTCTAATCATATATATCTAAAGCACAATAATCACGATAGCATATTTAAGCGTTGCTTATGCAAAATCCGTCTTCGCGCAATTAAGAAATTCGACCACAGCGATCTCTTGCTTAAGTTGTGTCAAAGGTTGAGCCTTGAATAAATTAGGCAACGGAGCCACCAAATTTATCTGGTATTCTACTCATTACTTTAGTCCATTTCGCTTGGCATTACAAAGTTGAAACACTGCCAGTTTTTTCCCGATAATATCAACAGTTTTCTTTGATAGTGGGACTGGGTAAACGAACAGATCTAACTAATGAAGTTCGAGACTCATTGTTTTTAATGTCCCCGCACCTTATCCAATGGTCAGATTGAAATTAGTTAAAACTCGATCCCATGATATGGTCCTTCACGGCGGCTACTAGAACATTCCACTGAAAGGACGATTCCTGTCCTAAAGTTACCGTCAGAACTTTAAACAATTTAACACATATCGGAGTACTACTGTCTGCCAAAAGTTGGTAATTAAATGTGGAGCAATCTGTTTTCATCACATCTGATCTAACTATGCTTATCTCAGCCCCAGGTTCAATGAGAAGTTTGGGAAATCTCAGTTCATCTAGAATGATGAATTTATTGATGGATAGCTCGTCAACATTCTCAAGAGCTACACTTAAGCAGTTTCGGTGTTATCAGCTTTTATTGCAAACTTATATCTCGTCTTTAGTATGCCTTTTATAGACACACGATGACGACTTTTGAATGCAAACCACCTTACAGCTCATAAAAGCGGGGATTCTCTTTTATTCAGTTGAAGTATTTCTCTCACCCGGTTTGGTGCTATCTTTCCATCTGGATCCACCTAAACGTCAGCAGAAGCAGGGGTCTCCTTGGTACTTGGCACTCCGTTCATATTCAGAATGTGCCTAGCATCATTCGCGTGGCCCTTCAAAACAGTGGCACAAGTGACTCTCGGTGTCTAAATTCCATACACTAACTTAGAGATTGCGATCTTTTATTCTTCAATTTAGCGGTTGATATCCATGACTTTGTTCGCAAATCGCGAATCTCCTATTGTGCGGTCGGGAGTGCTACTGTATTCTCGCTGATTTTATGCATGATATCTAAATCTGCAGTCACAGTATATACCCGTGGATTTTGCCTTCTGTACACACAGTCAAAACTTCCGGGTTTACTTTTCCAATTTAAATTCTTGGTCTCCACGACCTCTAATGCGTCGCCTTGCCTGGCTGGTAGCTCAAGTGTAACAATAGAATTAATCACATCTTGAGAAATATTCAACCCGAAAGTGTTTGCACGTAGGCGTTAAAAAATCTGATGGAAGTTGACGCCCCATCTTATCTATAGATCATATTTTACACATTTTGCTGAACTTCCAGTATGCTATCTCCTTTATATTTTGACCATTAAAAACTTAACGACATCATGCGGTTATTATTTCGCAGTTTTATCTCTGAAATTGACCACAATGGTCCAAACCTTTCCTGGTAAATCCAGCCATTTCGCAATAAATTGATTCTAATAGTCTACAATAAGATAAAAATTAGACAGAATTTGAGCCCTTTTGCTCCACTCTGACTGATCTTAAGATTTGTACGGTGACAGACTAATAAAAAGTGGACCGGCACAGACGCCATATTTCGTAAAGGCCATTGTCCTATTAACTAATGAGGGCCCCAAACATGCAAAGACTGTATCAGTTCTGATGTGTCAATAGGAGTCGAATGTGTCCTGACCGATAAATGAGTCGAAGTTTGATGAGCTAATCATTTCCTCCAAGTCAATCACACTCATATCTGCGACTCCTTTTACCGTGCTTTCAGTGCCCTTAAATTTTAAATTAAACATATTTACTTCATTAAGCAATAGGCAATAGTATTGTGTATTTTATAGGAAACACTGCACAGCAAATGATAAATCTACAAAGAAATTCTAAATGATAGACAGAATAATTAATTTAGCTATCCCTAACCGTTCCCAATATTATTTCAATCAAGTTTGTAAGCTTGAAGTTAGCACCAGTCCCATTGTATTTAACCAGTCAAGCAACACAGCAATATGTTCGAAAATAACCTTGTGGTATTAAGAATATATTGCGTTGAAGATCAGAATTTCAAAATGTTGCAAAAATTACAAGAGAGCGAAGACACATCAACAGAGAAGCTTACGCGAGGCAGGCAAGAAGTAAAGAAAAATTTAAATCAAACACAATTTAGCAGTATTGTAGGGGTCTTTTGCGGGGTTGCTCTCTCCCTACATAGAGCTGGTAGCGGCTGTGGAGATCCGTGCTTATGATTAATCTCCAAACTATTCCCGATGTGTGATGTGAGATGGCTAATTCGAATAATTACATATGTATTGTACACAATGTTGCATGGAAAGTTCATTGTTAGTCCAAATTGACCGTGCTCTAGACGGCAACAGAAGGAAACACTGATAACACAAATGAATGTTTTACACACAAGTCACAGTCAAACAAAATTGTCCGTGCTCTAGACAGCAAAAGAGCAAAAAACTGTTAACAAAGTTGAATGTTTTATACACAAGCCACAGTTAAACAAAATTGTCCGTGCTCTAGACGGCAGCAAAACGAAACACTGTTAACAAAGTTGAATGTCTTATACACAAGCAATTATTCTTTCACAAATGTCTGAATTGTGATGAATACATGTAACCGATTGAAAATATATGATGATATGAATAAAGTCACTGGTAAAAGTTGTCACTGATGATGAATAGACTAAAATCGTGTATAAACTTTCAATGAAAAAACTTCACAAATAATTAATCCACTGTTTGCTATGGTTTTAACTTATTTAGTTATAATAATCCACTGTACTCTGAAATTCGGATACAAAGGAATAGATGCAAATGGCAAATCACGTGTATAAACTGCGAATAATCCAACGAAAAAAGTAATTCCACTATGACACTATAATCCACCGCATGTTCCCTGCGTATTGCGCGCGGGTGTGTATATTTAATAACAAAACCCTATTAATTACAATTAAAATTGCAGTTCAAGAAATCTCAATTAAAACTGCTTGAAACTAACAGAGATTGTTTCTAAAATCACAGTTAAGAGAAATATTGTGTAAGAACACGAGTTAGATTATTTGACCTTAAAGAGCACCATATTTGTCAAAATCGAAAATCGTTGGGTTGTAACACGGAGTCGCGTGTTACGTACACCCCCCGACAATGTAAATTAGTACACAATGAATGGGGCTAACCTTACCGGAGGTGGTATTGCTCTGCCATACCGTGTAACGACTGATTTTGGCTCTGTCAACACTGATTCTGGCTCCTCTATATCTCCGGCGGCGTGACGGCTTCAGTTGGCTCGGTTGTTGATGAGATGTCGGGCGTCAGTCCGTTGTCAGCAAGACTGTCTGGTAGGTGGCGTTATCGTTTCTTCACCGCCTGATAGGTCTACATCGCGGAACAGCGGGTCATTTGGATCAACGTCGGCTGGGGATAGTCTGTGTTTGGAGACCGCTTCAGCTTGGCCATTAATCTCCAAAATGATGTAATTCTGACGTCGATCTAACACACGATAAGGACCGCGCTTCAGTTTGGCTAGAATCCTGTTATCCATATCGTTGTTGACGAAGAACCATTTGCAGCTATCAAAATCTTTGCGTTTATAAATTGGACCATGTTGCTGACGTGTAGGATAGATCGGCCGATTCTGCACGTTATATTGTAGAAAACTGCGAAGTGGAAACAGAAATGCCGGATCATTCATCGTTATTGCAGCTTCACAGCGTGATCGGACTAGCTCGCCAGGCAGCGGTAGACATTCGCCAAATACCATTTCAGCAGAACTACATTTGATCGGCGCACAAGATCTTGTACGCATTGATTGGAATACTTTCGGTAAAGCCGCAAGCCAATTTTCTTCTAGGTTAGCCTTGAGCGCCGCTTTCAGTTCTCGGTCTGGCCTTTCGACGAAACCATTTGCTCTCGGATTGCAAGCCGCGGTCACGGAGTGTTTGACACCATAGTATTGCAGTAGGGCTGCGAACTCTTTGCCGAGGAACTGTGCGCCACGATCGGTTGTCACTTCAGCTGGAGCACCAAACCGAGCGAACCAATTGAGCTCTTGCTTCATGTCTGGCAGTGGTATGGCCTCATACCATCGAGTGGTGCGATCCCGTATTGACAGTAGATATCGCATATTGTTCACGGCAGGTAAGGTTACCAGATCAACGTGTATGTGCGTAAACCGGACTTTGGGCACTTGAATGACTTGTGGCGCCGTTTTGGTGTGTCTCGTCACTTTGCATTTCTGACATTCTAGACATTGTTTTGACCACTCCCTGACATCTCGCCGCATGCCAGGCCAAAAATACGTTCTGGATAGAATTTCCACTGATGCTTCGCCAGATGGGTGGCTCATTAATTGGTAGTCTTCATGTATAAACGACCGAGGGCCCACGCCAGTTATTTCATACTGCAGCAGATTTCCATCATAATCAAATATTTTCAGGCGATTGACATCAAATGTCCGAAGTGATGGATCATATTTCTGAGCTGCTTGCATATCCTGAGTGCTTATAGGTGAAGGACACAGGACAGACGCACAGAGTTCTACAGGACAGCTTAGGGATTCTGCGATCACGTTTTCTGATACTTTGACATGAGGGACTTCATATTAATACTCGTGGATCCGTGTAAGTTGTGAGTTGACAAGTCGTGAATATAAATACTCTTTCTTTCCTCTGAGCATCGGGAGTAGAGGAAGATGGTCTGTGTAGATCTTGAACTTTCGGGCAACCAGATAGGCGTGGAAGTGTAGGATCGACCGGTAGATTGCGAGTAACTCTTTTCCTAATGTATCATATCGCGTCTCGCGAGGTTGTAGTTTTTGCGAGTAGAAGGCGATAGGTTAGTGTATGCCATTGATGGACTGTTGAAGTACTGCGCCTATGGCTATGTCGGATGCGTCAGTTATCAATTCAAAAGGTTGAGACCAATCAGGAGAATGTAGCATGGTCGCTTTGCATAAGGCCCTTTTGGCATCCTCGTAAGCCTGCATGTCGTCCAAGTTGAGCTGAATCAGTTGTGATTTCTTGACAAAACGGCTTTCTGGCACGAGATATTTGTGAAGAGGTGCCAGAATCTTGGCAAGGCAGGGTACAAATCGAGAATAGTAGTTCATCTTGCCCAAGAATCGTCGTAACGCTCGAACGGTGGTTGGATGCTGTAGATCTTGAATAGCAGGAACCTTAGTAGGTATAGGTGTCATGCCTTCTTCGGAAATTTGATGACCAAGGAATTCAATTGATTTCTGTGCAAAGACGCATTTGTTGCCATGAAGTCGGAGGCCATAGTCTGCTAGACGTGTGAGCAGGATCTCAATATGCTGCATATGTTCGGACATTGAGTTGGAGAATACCAGGATGTCGTCTAAATATGGAATTACAAATGGTAGACCATCTAGTATTTCGTCCATAACGCGTTGGAAGGTTTGCGAGGCATTCTTGAGACCGAAAGGCATATAGTGATATTCGTGAGTGCCACCTCCGGTGAATCTGAGTGCAGTATATGATACGGAGTCTTTGTCCATCGGTACTTGATAGTATGCTTTTACCAAGTCAAGTTTTGAATACACAGCATGACCGATAGCAGATCTGAGTAGGTCGGCTGGATTTGGCAGGATGTACGAATCAGACTGTGTGCAAGAATTGAGAATACGATAATCCTCGCACACCCTGAATGTTGCTGGTTCACTCTTTGGTACTACTACCACAGGCGACGCAATAGGTGAGCTGGATCGCGTACAGATGCCTTGCTCACGTAGCATGGTGGATTCTTGCTCAGCGGCCTTATGTTTGTGTGGTGCCAATGGACGTGCTCGTGGAGGATGAGGAAGTGGTTTCAACAAGATGATACGATGGGCTGTGATGGCACGCTTCCTCTTGAGATCGGGCATGAAAGAGTAAGGTTTGAAGATTTCTTCATGACGTTTCAGAATATCATCTAGTTGCAGTACATGAGAAACTGGAGGAATTAGCTGTATGGATGAGACTGCTTCGGCGCGAGTCGCATGTTTTAGCGCTGATGCAAGCAACTGATTGCCTGCAGTACGTATCTCTCGTGATCTTGGACGAATAGTAAGGTAGAAGTGTTCGAGAATGTCTCGTCCCCTGATGTTTCTTGTCGTGTTGGTAATGATGAAAGGATAATTGAAACATCCTTTTGAGTTGGAGAACGAGATTTTTTGTACGCGTATCCCAAACGTCGCTACACTGGAGACATTGGCGTAGGTCAGATTGCTGG
>JAQBSW010009323.1:0-29447 GCA_029291075.1 Eudiplozoon nipponicum | reverse complement strand
ATATTGTGAAAACCAAAATTTGTTAAACCTAACTGAGAAATAAAATGGCAAATGAAGCTTGCTAGAGAAAATCACACCAGACTGGCACAGAATAAATGAAACTTGATTGACACACAATTCAGAAGTATATATACTACAAAGGATTTAAACAAATAATTTTCTATAAATTCAACGAATATTTTCTTTCGTAATGATATTCAATCCAATCAACCACGGGCATTGAAATTTATCAATAATGATTACTTTAAATTTGTCAGCGGAAATATCTTCCTCTATATACACCACTATCTCAAAATAGGCATCTATTAATAGACGTAATCCTTGTGCTTTGGCTGACGTTGAACACTCCCTGGGCGAGTTGTGCATACTGGTGCCTCTCTCGTCGACGTTGCGCCTTGTTCATTTGTTACTGGCAGTGCTAGTTCGTCTGTCGTTGATGAAACATTATGATTTTTTAGCTCGGTTGTACATGATATCGATGCTGTCAGCAATGCGTCTTGTGAATGTTGCTAGTTTGACTATTGTTTCTATGTAGTCGGATTGCAACCATCAGACTCGTCCATGGAACAGTGCTCCTTCAACTTATCTAGTCCTTCAGTCACATCATCAATTCAGATAAACGGGGGAATGCAACAATCCAAAATAGCACAATCCTTTTGGTCATTTACTTCTATGACGACGTTTTTGTCTGTCATCCACTTGATCTTATACGATTCTTTGTAAAATGGAGTCAGGAATTTCTTCCTATTTTCATTAGTTAAATAAACGAGCGAGGCAAATCTTAGATCGGAGGATACATAGCATTTGGTTTTTACTTTTCGAGACTTTGTCAGAGCTAAACGACATAATTTATCTCTAAGTGCTCTTTCAAGCCAATCTTTATAGCTAGAAGCCAAATCAAGACCACTTGGAGTGTCTATTAGAAGAACTCCAGGCAAACTTAATTGTCTTTCGCATACCTATTCGGCTATTGAAGTTTGCATTTGTACCCTATATAAGATTAGCTTCCATGTCGATATCACTTAAATATATATTTGATTTTTTTAGTAATAGGCGAAGGACCGTGCACTTCTTACGCAACACTGCACCCGAGTATATGACCTGGAAAGCGAATAAACACGAAAACAGAAAAATTAAAAATTTCGTGTTTTCTTAACGATCCCAACATGCACAAATAAAAATGCCAACTCGTTTTGAAGGCTTATATTGCGAAGATCAAAATTTGTAAAACCGAACTGAGAATAAAATGGCAAACCAGAATTACTAGAGAAAATCACGCCAGACAGTCACTGAATATAGAAAACTAGAATTACGTATAAATCAAATGTAAATATACTGCAAAGTATTTAAACTAAGAATTTTCTAGAAAGTAAACGAATATTTGATTTTTTAATAATATTCGTTCCAATCTGCCGCGGTGGTTTAAATTTATCAATAATAGTTATTTAACTTTTGTCGGAGTAAATGTCTTTCTCTACACTTCTACTCATGTTAGAATTTGCTTTCGAATTTTTTCATTACATTATTCGCACTTATTGAATCCATTTATCCTATTAAGTGGATTGCCCTATTCCACAGCTTTGTCCTACTTTCCATATAGTTGTGTTCCAACTCTCACTAAATGATGTTTTTTGCAAGATAAAAACTTACAAAATTTTCAAAATAGTAAAGTCTTCGGCACTGTGCAAATCAGTAAAACAAATGGTCATACGATTGAAAAACGGAGACTTGTCCAAGTGACCATGTTAGGACAATCGAAAGCGGTAGCAAGTCCACCGTGCATGGAACGATCAGAATTATGCTATGGTACAAAGCCAGCTTCATGTCGCTCGCAGTTCCCTAGAAATAGTTCATGTTAGTACATCAAATGAAAACAGCTACGGACAGAAGTAGCTGGAGTATCAGAATTTATGCTCTGGTAAAAAGACAGCTTTTCGTCACTCGCTTCCTCCTAGAACTAATTCAGTTTAATACATCAAATGACAACAGCTACGGACACAATTGGCTGCAGTATCAGTATGTATGTTCTGGTACAAAGACACCTTTTCGTCGCTTGCTTTTTTACTAGAACTAATTCAGTTTAGAACCTCATATAACAGCAGCTTTGGATACAATCGGCTGGATCGTCAGTATTTATTGCTAGGTGAAAGAAAACTGTGTATGTTTATAGTACCGGCAGGATCTCATCGGCCATCAATCCAGTAATTTATATGTCATCGGGGTAATCCGATTTGTGCCGATAAAGCATATACGTATATAAATCTTTCAGGACACGTAATCACATTGAATATTAAAGGGTATGTTTTATGTGGATATTGGTCGGCTTAATACGGGAATGCTTATTTTTGCATTTCGATCATTCATTTACATCCATTCTGCATTTTCATTTGATTACGTTGACGAGATCTACTCTGATTTTCAACTTAAATTGTATCTTTTTGCAGCATTCATACAATTTTGTGGATAATTGCGTGTTGGTTTGTGAGTTCTTGTAAGTATTTGTCTGTGAATGTGTTTGTGAGCGTGTAGGAGTCCCTATAATTTTATAACGAATTGGATTTGAGAACCCGTAAAATTTATATTGCGGGATTGATTTTGAACTTTCTTTCTTTGTTTTGGCTAATATTTGTACGAACGTTATTTACAATATGTTTTCTTTCGTATCGCATATCTAACTTAAATGTAAATTATTTCATCAATTCAATGGTGTAACTATAGAAAGCTTCGATGCACGCCTCCTGGCAGATGCGTACGTTATAAAGTTTATATAAAATGTTTTATCCCAGTAGCAACACGCCTGGCTGGTCATATAACAAGCCAATGAAGCCGATTCGAGCATAGAATTCTTTCTCGAATTTGAGAAAGCCAACACTAATGCATTTTTGACACCCGATCCATTCGAGGTTGAAACGGTAATTTAACACTGGCAATAAAGAAAATGTACTTTCACCTAGAAATTCACATATTGTAACATTAATGTGCCAAAATCTCACAAAACAAACTTACTTAATAATCTAGAAAACTGATTCAGGAAGACCTGCTTCGAACAAAACAGTAAAGAATAGCTACGCTTCCGGAGGAAACTTTTAATAATGATAAACTACACAGAGCGGTTTATAAATGTCAACATCAGACAACCTTCGATTCGTACTACATAAGATTACAACAAAACGTTTTTCATAAACTGACCATTTGTAGGCAACCTACCAGCTACACTACTTGCTCGGCTATTAAATCTAATTATTCAATTGCATTTCACTAGTGCAGAAGTTATCACCACACTCAGCACGCCGAGAATCATGAAGCTGGATGTCAAGTTTCAATTAAAAGTTCCCTCCATATTCTTCTTAGTCTAAAGCTTTTCATATATGTGCGTTATTATATTTATTATACATATATTATAAATAATCCACCGACATATTACACAAAAATTGATTTAAAAATTCCTTGCACGATAAGGACAATCATCAATCTTTGAACATATAGTTGAAACGGGGCATCCAGCAAATTTAACGAATTTCTTAATTCTAGACAAGGAAAAATCTGAAAAAACGTATTATGTATGTACGAAGTTCTTTATATGTCACTACACTTTAAAAGCCTTAACCTTCAAAAATCCATCAACATTTAAATTTAATCCATTGACCACAAATTAGACACAGCAAATACAATTTATTTCGGCGGTCGTTGTCGGCATCCTTCATTAGCTTGTCCTTGCGATGATAGGTCAACTGAAGATGGCGGCCGGCAACGGCCTCCAATATATGTTAAAGAAACGAAACAACTGGAATTCAGCCTGCGTTATTTAAAACGTTGATAAGGTATTTACTATTAATTTAGTTTTGTCATTTTTTATTCTTTTAAATCCAATATAATTGCATCCAAGCGAGCCAGAACACCTAATAGATTAACGTCAACAAAAATTCAATCATATTGGCAACAAACTGATGTAAAACATTTACGCAAACAACACCACTATCATCATTAACTGCAACAAAAATTGCACACCAATAAGAGCGATCAATGCCGTAATCTTGTTATTATCAAGGATATAAAATAAAACTCATTAATATTTTAATACGAAAGGCAACATACGGGAGGAATTCTTTGTAAGATCATTAGCCAAGTAAGCAACCAACCGGCCAAAACTCAATTAATCAACAATAAGAATGTCTTCGATACTCACCTAGACACACACAAAAACATACACCCACACACTCAGAAATCAGATCACAATAAATCACCAACTCGAAATAGAGGAAAAATTGAAAACCAGACCATTTCTTGTCCACGTGATAAAATGAAACTCCAGAATGTATACAACTGAAAGAATTTAATTTGCAATTCCGTATTCTTCGAATAAACGTGACATATCCTATATGCTGATAAATGTGTTTTCTTCATAAACATGTATACACAAATATAATCCAAAATTCGGAACGAAAGTAAGCCTAATTTATGTATTTTAGGCCTCTTTGTTTGGATTTTTTGTCGAATCATGTGATTTCCTAAACTGTTCATCAGCACAGTCTAATTAATCATAATTTTTCTATTGATATCTACATTGAATTGTTTGAAAATGGTGGTTTTGTTCATGGGTCTTAAAACTACAAGAGTTATTTTAACACATTAAGCTTTAGGAATTAAATTATGTTCATGAATAATTTCTTACATTGATAGCGAAAACAGACAGAAAAAGGAAAATTATCTCATTATTTCGTAATATGTTAAATAACAGAGGCATGAGCGTAGTCAAAAAAAGCCAGTGACTACACCGAATATAACATGCATCAGATCATAGAAAATTCTCCTACTAACTACCGCAATGTAAATAATGAAAAATTGCAAAACTACATTTATCAACATTACCTGATCTTTGTTGTGACTAGCACAGTCTGTATTCCCCTTTTGCTTTACCTTGAAGATATTCCGGCAGCATTTGGTGGCTGCTATCTACTGTTCACTCATCATCACAAGTTTAAAAAAACAAAATAATGAAGCAAATACCTTATTTTCAGTAGTCATGTCATTTATAATTCAATCTGACCATTCACAAGATAGATATTTTTCTGTTACGGAGAACTAATATATATGAGATCGTCTATTGAGTGTTGTGCACCTAATAACAAATTAGTTCAAATATCACTAGAAGGATAAACTAAAGACAGCATGAACAGAACGTATAATCTCATGTGCACATCAGTTTCGTTCTTACTGGCGACACATCTGTAGGAGCTGCTACTGCGCCCTATACCTGCTACATATATTTGGGCGAGGAATGTATCGTCCAATTTTCCAAAATATGTACTGGAGTAATTAATTTTGCTATCTGATACAATGTTTGATATATTCTGAATATATATTTCTGCCTGGCCTTCCTATCGTAACATAAGATTGGTCCATTTCCAAAACTTTGTTGAAATACACTTTTAATGTTTCTGTAAAGAAAATTTGTGAAAATTTAGTTAAGTTATGACTAGTGTAGATAAAAAAGTGTTCTAGAAAATTTAATTGAATAATCATGAATGAATACTAAATGAAAAATCACTACTGACAATTCAATTAATATGATTTAATAAATGTGGGAGATAAATGCCTGTAAATGGTCAATTTCTAATGCCTATTGTAAGGTCTTGTTAAGGTTATATACGTAGCTTGTAGTCATAAGAAATCCCATCTCACAACCGGTGGGCACAAGTTAGTCAATCCGGGAATAGTAGCATGAATCGTGTCCGGTTGAAGATGACACAGCCATCATCCCTTTTCATTGTGAGCCTCTAGTTTGGCTTAATTACGCAATAATGTGTAGTGACGGAAGGAGAGCAAGCGTTCCAGACGCTGAAGGAAACCTTGGCCTCTGACATCTGTGCAGATAATACCCATCAGCCTCGCCTGGCAGATTGTTTAATAGAAGGAAAAATCCGAATAAAACCGTCCACACTAGGAATGGGCGACTTAGTGTTCTTCAAAAGTCCAAATATCACCATGAACGATACGTATTATAATGATTACACACATCAGCCGTCACGCAGTAAAAAATCGGTCACCTTGTCTGCTGAGTCGTTCAGGGTGAATAAGCGAAATAAGGCTACTGCAGACAACTTCATATCTGATTCTATTTCCTTTACTTCTCTTACATTTTCCCAATCTAACAATAATGCACTTTAATATGCTATGAATAATGTGGGCGTCGATTATAGCCCTGAGACCATTATTAGTTTACCAAATCCATTAAAAATAGATTAGGCTTTAACATCGGCGCAATTAATGTGCGTATATTAAAACAAGCTGAACAACAAGAAGCTCTTGTCCGTACGTTGGATAACTAGAAACTGGTGTATATTGATATCTGAAACCAGAATACAGGGTCTTATGCGCTTTACAGAACTGAGTGCATTATTCTTATCTGCGCGTTATTGGCTTCGAACATCTTGTTCCACGGAGCTTTCTCAAGCCGTTAATTGATGCGTCGGTATTTTTCGTAGCCCACGAGTTGAAGCTTGCTTAACCTAATGGACCCCTGTAAATAGTCGAGTTTCTGCAGCATGTTTTAAAACATCTACAAAAATCAATGCCAAAAACCTTAGTTGAATTTGCATATGCTCCTACCGATTGCAGCACAAATGGAAGCAAGGACACTTTTAATACCGAACTAAGCTCTTCATAAGTAGAGCAAAAAATTCTTCTGTGTGACTTGAATCCTCAAGTAGGATGCTTAAGTAACACAGAATTTCATTTAGGTGTAAGATGCACTTTAAGCTCGACAGGCAACAATAATGGCGAAGATCTTTTGGATAACTGCGCGGAACATAGATTATATTTCCCTTGTACAAAATTCAGACATAATATAAGACATTGCTCTACTTGGCATCCTACAGCTCCTAGACAACGGTGGACTCAAATAAATCATGTAGCAATTAGTAAGAGGTGGTGTGGTTGCATCCAGGATTTTCGTTTTACTTGGAACACTTGTCGCCTCGGATCATGCACTTATCCGTTGTAGATTTGCACAAAAATATTTTCCAGAAAAGTATATAGGAATTAACCCCCTATAGATCTAAACAAACTCGAACTAAAATATGAAAGTATTCTAATGTCAAAGCTAACTGGTCTTGATGGCGAAATTTAGAATTTACTTTGGACCAAGGTAAGTTTTACTTTGCACAGCGCAGGTACTACTATGTGTGCCATTGCAAGCCTCCGGTAGAAATTATCATTGGTTCCCTCTAATTTCTATGGAGATACTCAAACCAAGGCGTCAAATTCCAACTGGCTCGGCTCATAATAATATACGTCGCAAGGTAACAGACCAACTTCAGCGCAGTCTAACTGTCGTTCTCGAATCCTTTTGGACCAAAAATGCTGAAGAAATGGAAGAAACGTTTGAATCAGGTAATCGTCACTGTTAGTTCCAACTTATTTGCGCAACAGGTCCGAGAAATTCAAAATTTAGCGAAACTATAAATGATAAAAACAAACATATAATAATTGATAAAATAAGTCGTCTTGATAGGTGGGCCGAACACTTCGAAAATCAATTTTCTTTGGCGCCTGTGTCAGTTTTTACTCCCAAATGCATGCCTACATCAACAGTTTGGTATGTTTATCTCTAAGAACCATGTTAGTTAGAAATATGGGATGCAATCGTAACACATAATTTTCGCAAAGCCGCAGACTCCAATGATTTGCTTCCGGGATTAGTTAAGTATTTTGGCGATATAATTTCGGAGCTGTTGACTAACTTTTTTCGTTCTATATGGAGTATGGAAACCGTACCACTTAAATTAAACTAACATTGGTTGCGCGGGCGGTGATAACAATTATTATAATCAAGTTTGTGATCTTGATATAAAAAACTTGCTCCTTAGTTACTAACTTAATTACGCGGACAGAGCTCGAACCTGAGCACGACTGCTTTGGAATCTGGTGCTCTAACCACTGAGCTACCCTGCCGCACACTACACTACACACAACTTTCAGTTATATACTAACTAATAAAACTTGGTTGGTCCATTTTACTTTAGATGGAGCTTTGTCCGCGGCAAATTCTGGCCATTCATGATGAGTTCCCAATAAAAACGAAACCGGTCTATTGGATGCACTGCCTTTTCTACACTATAAAATTCTTAGTTTATACTGACATATGTAAGTAATTAATAAGTAAGGTGTTAATATCAAGATCGCAAACTTGATTATAATAGCCGTACCACTTGATTGGAATGAGTCGGCCATCATTTCCATCTTCTAAAAAGGCAATTATAATTCATGTAATAACCATCGTGGTATAAGTTTCATTCCAGTCGTTTCCAGGTTATTTGCTTCGCTTATATTACGTTGTCTTAGCGCTTAACGTGAACCACGCACTAGAGAAGAACAAGCCGTATTCCAGCCAGGACGAGGTTGAATAGATAATACTTTTACGTTAAAGCAAGTTGGTTAACAGGGACATGTATTTCGCCTTCCCATATTAACAAACTCTCTAGGCTTCAAGGGTGCATTTGTCTCGGAGTATTGTAATATTTTATTTGATAATCTGTCGAAGAGTGGTGTGTCCACCAAATTTGCAATTATTATACATGCTCTCCACATAAACATACCTGGTCGCTTTAAGGTTTATAATATTCTAACAGCAAACTTTACAACTAGCGGTGGTGTTCTTCAAGGCTGTCCACTTTCCCCTTTCTTTGTTTGATATTGTAATCGTTGATATTACGATCAACACTCTTCCACACGTTTAGGATGCAGTTGTTGTAATTATCCTGGGTGATAGATTGGTCAATCTTGACTATGCAGACGATATCGTATTATTATACGACTAGCGATATTCTGCTCAGTCCACCTTGAATAGATTAGCAGACGTTGTCCAGTCTTTCGGTATGCAATTTTCGCCTTATAAATGTAAGATATTGTATAGGATCAACCACTACTCACTCCAACTATGCGACTCCAGAGTGAAGATCTATACATAGTTGACAGGTTTACATATATTTGGATCTCTAACAATAACTCAGTAAATATGTTTTACAAGGTTGGTATTAGAATCGTGAAATCAAGAGTAGTTTTCTCGAACCTTCGACAATAATGAAGAAAAGCGAGTATTTCGCTCTGCATTAAAGATATTTTTTACAATGCATCTGTACGCTAACGAGAGTTGATGATTTTAGACGCTTACAGACATTCGGCAACCGTTTTTTTTAAAAGCATTGCACATGTATATTACCGCCAACGAATAACCAACGCTGACATCAGTTGACATATTTTGGATCGGCCAACAAGTGTTCCTCGTTAGGAGAACAAATAAGGCTCGGTCAAAATTTTTGTAAGCCCCCAATTCGATTGCCCAGTACAGCTTTGTTCTCTCATCTAGCGCCACATTGGTGCAAGAAACAGTGTGAGCAGATTTTTAAATTTCAGAAACAGTTAAATTCCTTTGCATCCAAATTGGATAGGATAGGTTCCACTTGTCTGCCAGGTTGTGGTCCAGGTTCCCATAAAGTTTATTGGTTATAAACCTTAGGCAATATGGCATCGAAACAAGCTCAGTAGCTAACTTGTTGCAGATTTTTTGCAGAATCATCATCAAAACCTTCGTTTCTTGGTAGGGCAGAGTTAGTTGCGCGGTTTGGTTTGTTTATAACGTGATACAGTGAAAACCGCAAGTAAACTGTACAGCCGCTGTTACCTTGCTTTAATACTGACTTGGCCAAATTGTGTTCAGTAGATGATTAGAATTGATCCCTTCTGTGTGCTATGTAAATACATATACTCATATTAACTAGGTACTTTCTCTCTCGTAAATCTCACAAAAAATTTGTGTGCATTAAATTTTTATTTTTTTTTTGTTGCTTCTAAAAATTTTCTTGTTATATTTTTCTGCCTTTTATGGCGATATGGCAGTGAAATATTAATTACTATTACTTTTTTTATGGCTGTGCATGATATATATATATATATATATATATATATATATATCATTGTGTGTGAGAGTGAGAGTTATTACGTATCCTCAATATCCGTTTCATTCGCAGAAATAAAAAATAAATTTTATCAGATACAAGAACCGAGTGTTTTTCATTTCAATATATATATATATATATATATATATGAGAACAAAGAAACGGACTACATGGAATAATATTTATTAATAAATCTTGTTTCTACTAGTATTTAAAACCATTAGTTCGTTATATTTCCGTTCGTATTCCAAATACTGGTTGTCATGTAACCCATACACTTCTAAGTCTGTCATTGTTTTGCGCTATTGTGAATGCGTCCGGAAATTGACGGGTGTGTCGTATTTTGCAGAACACAGGCTAATCTTGAAGGCTTGTTAGTTATGTTTTTTCTCCAGTCCAATTTAATTTTTTTTCGAATTACTTTCTGCACGTTTAAGTAGGGGCTTAACATATTAATTTCAATAGATTCAAAAGAGGGAAGCTCTTTTCGTTTTTGCCTTATACAAAGCTGAAAAATCGTTATTCCTAACAGCATAACATTAGGCCGTTGTATGCATATATATATGTATATATGTATATATATATATATATATATATATATATAATTTTCTGGTTTTGCTTTATGTAATATTAAGAAATTGTCAAAATTGTCTGGGCGCCCCGTTTCCAATATATGTGTTGACTCTATCTATATCGTTTGGGTCGTTTCTGCAGACCTCTCAGAATTTATTTGTTGTGTGCTGTCCAGTCGAGACTTATTTATCCCTAAGTCCAAATTCAAATTGTTCATTTGTCGGTGACATTTTGGTTATTTTAAGAGGTTTGGTGGGATAGTTGTTTATCATGCAATGCTATGTCATTCCTACATATTCCTTATGCGGTCGTCGGAGAAGGTTAGTTTCGTGGACCTTGTTCATGATTAATATCAGACATCTTTCCAATGTATGATGTAAGAAGGCTAAGTCGAATTATTATACGTGTATTATGAAAAAGGTTGCAATGTAAATTAAAATTCACTGTTAGTAAAATTGACCGTGCTCTAGACGCAACAAAATTAAATATTGTCGACACAGGTTAATATCTAGGCACAAAAGCAAAGTCATAATAAACACAATGAATAAATCCAGAATATCTTAGCAGAACTGATAGTTTTCGTATAAATGATTGAAAAATACATAAAATACAAATCCAGGTCTTAGCAGAACAAATGGTTTTCGTATAAATGATTGAAAAACAAGTAAAATACAAATCCAGAATGTCTTAGCAGAACAGTTAGTGTTTTTATAAAAAAGGATTAAAACACACAAAATATATAAATCCTGGCTTTGAGCGTTAAATCACATAAATCAACTGCGTGTTACCGGCCAATTACGTGCGGGTGTGTATTATTAATATTATTAAACAAAACCCTATTAATAACAAATAAATTTGCAGATCAAGAAATCTCAATTTAAACTGCTTGAAACTCACAAAGATTGTTTTTTTAAATCACAGTTAAGAGAATGATTGTCTAAAACCAGAATTCGTTTATGTGACCCCGAGGAAAACCGGATCTGTTGAATTTGATATTCGTTGGGTTGTAACACTTAGCCGCACGTTAAACATTAGTGCAGACAATTTTCTTATTAAATTTTCCAATCCGTCGGTAGCCATTTTAAACTTAACATAAATGCTTTATTTTTAATCAATTATGTATAGGAGTTTGGTCATATATAGCACATCCATTTATTTAAAAAAATATTATATTCAGTTGTGCGGATCGAAGGCTGCTTCCATCATGGTGCTGACTGTTCCTTCTTAATTCGTGCACTTCTGCGAGGATTCTCCGTTGAAATCATGTCCGTCCTTGATTGAACTCTTGGTGCGTTCTTGGTCCTAAAGGTGCCTACTCCTACAATATGATCGGAATTAGCTGATTTTCCTGAATGTGCTTATACTTTTTTAATCAATTACTGCGGTAAATGTCGCTGGATTCTGTTGGTCAATTCCTTTTTCGTACGTCCAATGTATATGCTACCGCATATACATGAGAGTTTATAGATTATTAATGATTCGGAGAGAATTTGCTATTGATCCTTGGCAACCAACCTCATCAATCTTTGTGTACTGAATGTGATATTAACTTTTAAACTAATAAAATTATCATTAGTGATTCTTTTTAAAAGCCGTGCAATTATTGAGGCTGGTACTTCGCCTAAAAATTATAAATTTAAGAAAACTAGCTTGAGAGAATCTTCTCAGTTACGAATCTGTTGTTATCTTTTATTGGACATCAATGAACTGCTCTTACACAACTTCTCTAGCTAGAAGTCTGTCAGCAATTCGAAATATCTTGTCCTTGTCTAAGTTACTTGATACTGATAAACTAGACTATATACTACGCTGTCAAAATATTCGGAGAAAGTCAAGGAACAAGTGTAATAGTACATAAAACAATATCAAATATGTTAACAGTGTTTTATTAATTAGACTTGCTTAATAATAGCATGACAAAACAAAAGTGATGAAAAAATGACTTCAACGATTATGACATATAAAAATGCATGCACTATATGAGGCGGAAAATAAAAAGCTATAGGTTGTCTGGGATTTGATAAATATTGTGGGTAAAGTTAAATTGTGCGTGTAATAAAACCCACGCTAAATATGGCAAATCAAATGATTTTGTGTCTAATCTAGTAACCGATATTTTGTCATATCAGTAGACTATATAATAAGTCATCAAATTGTCTTTAGTTTTAATTCGCAAAAACCATAAAGCGACAACAAACTAATAACAGCATTCTGTTGTGACCACAAATTCTGCATGACTAGCTGTGTGTGTAGAAAAACAAAAATTCTTGTTCTAGATGAATAAATTAATTAGTCTAAATGGGCATTGTTCCTAACTTAATAGAATGAACAAAAATAAATTTTAATGTCACAATAAAATATAGTTCAACAAATGTAGAAATAAAAATTCCCCAAATATTGAACTATTTAAAATGTGGTATTTTTACATATTTCGCCGCCGAAATTGATGTCATCTACGTCAAGATTAAATTGAAATTTTGGACGGGTTCTTGTTTTCGTTTCTTGTGTAGGCTACATTTTTTTGATGTTCTGACTTACTAGTTGAGAATAGTTATGATGCTTTTGATTGCCATCACGTGCAGTCCGAATACGAAATTCATATGCAGGCTTCAATTGATCAGTGTAATATAAATTATAAAATCCATTGTAGTCAATAACACAAATTTGGGACCTTGATTTATTTTTGGTTAAGGCCCGGTGTAATTTGGCTTCAGAGTAAAATGTACGGAGTCCAGTCATAAACAAACTTCTCATGACTGTGATGATATAAATAGGTGGATGATGTTCTCTCGTGGGTTGCGGGCGTAGATCATTTAAAACACGCTGAATTTGCAGTGTGGCTCAGTAATTAGTCAAGTAAGCCATAGCAGACGCGCATAGGATCGAGACCTATTAGTGGCAAATTCTGGAAAGTAAGTGAATAGATCCCAGTAAGGACAGTAACGGTTTACTGGCTAAATTTTTAAAATCTCATTATACAGTTCTTAGTTAATATATATATATATATATATATATATATATATATATGTTGTACAACATATCATATAGCAAACATGATTTAAACAATTGTTACCACCGCCAGCACAACCAATGTTAGTTTAATTGTATAAATGTTCATTTAAATACCATAAGTGTCTTTTCCCTAATGACTAATTGAGGATGCTTAGTTTAATATTTATGTCTAATGATATGCCATATAGTCTTCATCTGACAGGTACTCTAATAAAGAAACTTTAATTGGAATATAATTGAATATTGTATTTAGCGCGTGACAGAGAGGCGTAGTGATTAAAATCCCGAACTCCAAAAGAGATGTGACCATTTTCGCGCCATGTCACGCGCATAGTCGGAACAGTACGCGAAGAATTCTGCTTCAAGACGAAACCGGTCTATTGGATGAACTGCCTTTTCTACCATATAATTCTTAATATTTACCTCGGAAATGTATATTTATAATGGATTTGGTGTTTTCTTAGTTATAGCAAACTTCATTAAATTAGTTGTTCTCACCGATATCGCAAACAGTGATTAGTTTATTAGCTAATTTTGAAGTCGCTTTATAATAAGCATATCTGAGATATTAATAAAACTATAACCTCTATTTATTTTGTGATGAGGATAAAAATACGTTTTTCAATTTTTAGTACTAATGCAGATGCCAATATTTTAATAATCATCATTAACAAATTTTACTTGGTAAATGTCGCGTGATAACTTAATCACAATAGCTTATTCAACATCAGATAATTTCGTCTTGGTCCCCACAATGTGGTTGCATTAAACGAGACAAAAAAACTGTCTGTTCACTGGCTCGTACAAAAATATTGTAAACAGTAGCTTAATCTTGGGCGTAAAATATTTTTCGTGTTTATAAGTGTAATCACACAACGAAAACCTCTTACCACCAACTTTGTACAAATATATGCACCACAGTGTCTGTGTTTGTTATAAACATGATTTAATGTTATTGAATTGGCAAAAAAACAATAGTGTATTAAACCGTTTTTCGTAAAATGAAACGGTTTTGAGCAAAATACGGTCTGCTATATTCATTATATTGTAGGAGGTCTTGCCATTTATGTAGGTGGTTCTTTGTTGGGTAGCGGTTTATTTAAAGATGCTTTGATATTCCTACAAATGCCTGGTAGATGACGTCGAAAGAAATGATGTTCGTGTGACGTGCTTCTAATCAGTCTCAATACTAACTGACGTCAGACCCATTTTCCAGTGTCGTGATGTGCGAAGGCTAAGTCGAAGTATCATACGTGTATTATGAACAATGTTACAAAGTGAATTAAAATTCAATGATAGTCAAAATTGACCGTGTTCTAGACGGCAACAAAATAAAATATTGTTAACTTGAAGTTAATATCTAGTCATAAAAGCAATCAGGCATTAATCACAATAAATAAATCCAGAATGTCTTAGCAGCGTAGTTACTAGTCACGGATAATTAATGAAGAGCACACAAAAAATGTAATCCTGGCTTTGACAGCTAAAATACAGTATTCCACTGCATGCTACCGGTGTATTATGCGCGGGTCTGCGTTAATATTAAACAAAACAGTTCAAGATATCTCAATTTAAACTGCTCGAAACTAGCAGAGATTGTTGCTAAAATCAAAGTTAAGAGAAATATTGTCTAAAACCAGAATTAGCATATGTGATCCTGAGGTAAACCGATTCTGTCGAAATTGAGACTCGTTGGGTTATTGTAGGGGTACCTTTCGCTGTTGCTTTCTCGTTCCTGATTTTGTACCCCTACCACATATCAATGGTGGTTGTTATTATTACCCGTGCGTCTAATCAGTCTCTGATCATTTTCGGATGGTTGATGCGAGAAGGCAAAAACATCTGGTCATACATATATTCTACACAATATTGCAATTAGAAATATAATTCACAGATAGTCCAATTTGACCATGTGTTGGTCGGCAATAAAAAAACAGATTTTAACATAAAATTATATCCTAAACACCATTCAGAATTAAATTAGATTGTCCGTCTTCTAGACGGCAAAAATAAAAGTGATTTATGTCTATAAAGCGAAATGTTTAGAACAAATGTCTGGATCGGAATGAATATAGTCAAAGATTGAAAATATATGACAATATGAACATAGTAAAATGGTTTATGTTTATAAAGAGAATGTTTTACATACAATTAGTTATTCTTACACAAATGTCTGGATTGTAATGAGTAGTCAAACGATCAAAGATACATGATAATATGACCCTAGTAAAATTATTTATGTTCATAAAGTAAAATGTTTTGTGTAAACCGTTTAAAGATTTAAATGACAAACAACTCACAAATGTTTTTATAGTAAACAATCAATCATTTTCATAGTAACGAATAATCCGATAAATTCACTAACACAATAGTCCACCGCGTGATCCTCTCGGATCGCGCGCGGTTCTGTCTATTTATAAAACACTATTAATTACAAATAAAATTGCAGTTCAAGAAATATCGATTGAAACTGCTTGAGACTAAAAGAGATTAATCCTAAAATCACAGCCAAGAGAAATATTGTTTAAGGACAGAGTTAGAATATTTGACCTTAAAGAGCACAGCGTTTGTAAAAATTGACCTTCGTTGGGTTGTAATACGGAGCCGCGTGTTACAAATAAACCTAGCTATCTCCAGATATCTATATATCCGTCGATCTACCACATTTTGGGTTCCTCTTAAACGGACACTTAATAGCTGTCAACCATGGATATCTTCTCTAGGACCAACTTATTATTCATTTATTAAGATATTCACACCTTACATAAATATATAAAATATAAGCAACAGTGTGAGTCGAATGTCTCTAATCTAATGTCCTATTTACTAACCATGGCCAAAATTTGTATACCCTCTTCTGTATGTAGAAATTGGTATTGTTAAAGGTCATTCGCAATCAGTTTTCTATAAGCGAGGTTTTTTACTTAGATTCCCATTTAAATCAGGTTCCGCAGCCTCCCGTTTTTGGAACGTATAACGCCATGCGTTTACAGCCCTCCCAATCTCTTTCAGGACCCGTTTCCTTCAATTGCCTAGCTAGGTCTGATCTTTGAATGTGTCCATATTTGCAAGCTGCCTTGTATTCACCTCCACGAACCTTTATAGGTCGCATGGTTTCGCCTATATACCTGAGATTACACTATTTTCAAGGTATCGCATATACCACTGATGTCTCGAGGGGGGTTCTCTTTTTATTTGGTTAGGTAGTTTATTGCCTATAGTAAGCGATTGTCTTAAAACTGTTTTAATATTGTATTTAGCTGCTATTATTCTAGTTTTTCAGCTCAATTTTGAAACAGGTAATTCCATAATTTTGTGCTTATCCAATTCTGATTCCTTCTTTACTTTTTTTATTATGTTATCATTAAATCTCATCAACATCTATTATCCTTGACGGATAGCCGTTTAGTTCGAATATTTCCCTTAATCTCCTTATTTCCTTTACTCTATTTTCTATATCCACTATTCTAAGACTCCTTAATATCATGGATTTAAGAATGCCTATTTTCATTCCATATGGGTGATTTGATAATAAATTAAGAAGAAGTCCTGAATAAGTCTCTTTTCTAAAAATATGTCTTTCCAATCTGGAACTATTCCGTTTTATTGTCACATCCATAAAGGGTAATTCATCATTATACTCTTTTTCCAATGTAAACTTTAATTCACCTAATTGGTTGGCTAATTCGAGTAATTTATTTAACTCATTATCACCATGATTCCAAATTATGAACATATCATCCAGGAATCTTACATAAAAGTTTGGCTTGAGAGGAGATTTTAACAACAGATTTTTTTCAAAATAGTGCATAGAAATATTAGCAACCGGGACTGATAGTGAATGTCCCATAGGGACACCTTTAACATGTTTATAAAATTTATTTCTGAAATCAAGTAGGTGGAGTACTTACACATATTTAAGATTTCCATAATACTACTTAACATCATTTTACTATCTTCTATTATCTCTGGGAACTCTGTTAAAAAACGCTTCACACTTTCTAATGCTGCTTGTACCGGGACATTAGCATACATCGATACAACTTCCAGGCTAGCCATTCTATCATTATCATTCAAATTATATCTACTAATAATGTCAATAAAATGATATGTATCCTTTAAAGTATAATCTAAGAAATAAGTATATTTTCTAATTCTGTTGCATAGAAATTTCGACAATCTATACGTTGGTGAGTTTTGTACATTAACGATTAATCTAAGTGGATTCCCCTGTTTATGAATCTTCACTAGACCATAAATTCTCGGAGGGACTGTGTCACGTTGTATTAATGAATTCCCAAGACCTGGTTCTAATTCCTTCGACTCAATCATTCTATTAATTATAGTCTTAACTTGTCCTTGTAACTTATCAGATGGATCTTTATTTATTTTATTATAAACCTCGAAAATATTTAATTGTTCATACACTTTCAATTCATAATCTGACCGGTTCATAAGTACCGTTGCACCACCTTTATCCGCCTTAAGGCATATTACTTAGTTGGATAATATTTCTGCTCTTAAGCGTTTTAGATCATAACTCTGCTTGCATCTCACCTCTTTGTGCTCTAACACCGCTTTGGACACATCCAATTCAAACCTAGTCTTATCTTTTTCTGGGAGAAACTGGGCAGTCTTAACTGTTTCTGTAATTATCTCATTCCTAGGTACGTAATCAATAGGGATCGCAGTATTAAGTCCTAGATTAAAAATTTGTTTTTGGTCTTCCTTGAGATCCATTTTCGCTAAATTAACTAAACGTTTGGAATAGAATAGAATAAATAGAATAACATTATCAATCATTATTCTTAACGTAAATCTTTTAATAAATTAAGTCTAAATCCATCCGGGTTTGACTGTCAAGAATAGATCCTTGTGAGGCCAATTCGACTAATAATAGAAACTATAGCCAATTACGCGTTTAAATATTTAAAATTTTCAAATTGGACGCAAAATAAATATAGCCAACCATTGTAGAAATTCATGTAGCCTAGTCAACTTGCAAATAAATGAGTGATTGTGATTCTTGTGTAACTGGACCTGCCAAAATTTTGTGATTTGAAATTTAATTATCCACGCAAGTCAACATTGCAGTAAATCTACCAAATAATCTTTTCTAACAAACGATATGAACGAGGATACTTAGGCAAAAACATTTGATATTAGTTCAACAACTGGTCAAATGATTAAATTTTGATTTCGAAAGTGGTGCTTTATTACTTATTGATAAATCAGAAATATCTTTAAGGTATACGAAATGGGCAAAAGATGCTAGGCAAAATAGAATTGAAAATTCTTAATATATCGTATATTCTTCACATTGTAGGCAGTTGGTTACAAATCAAATGAGATATTAATTAGGGAATACGTTTTTATCATAGTTCTGTTCCCTAAGAGGAATTCTTTATCTTGTAAATTGAATGCATATACATTATGTGGCTATAATACTCCTGTTGTTTCCATAAACTGTAGCAATATTAGTTATTGAAGCTTAGAACTACTTAGAAACTGTTTAAAATGCATGATTTTAAGGAAGCTAATTGTGGCCGCTAAATTGGATGTTAGTAATTTTAAATGTGTTACACTAATTTACATTTTCAAGAATGAAAATTGTACCAAAAATCTCATTTTATTAAATTAAGTTAATAGCATATTCTAAGCTACGGCATGTGCAAACAAATGCTGTGGAAAATGTAATTTTTGACAGTGCAATAAACATTTCAAAATTATATCAACATAAATATAATTGTGGTTGACATGTTAATACATTAGTTGTGAAATCTGTCGCACAAAATTAATATTACTCATCTAAGCTATTGAAAAACACAAATTCAAATTTTCTCATAATTTTCCTAAATTGCAACGAATTTTAAAAATTAAATCAATAAAATTACATTATATTAAAATTCTATAATAAATTCTTATTATTAAAGAACTCATTTTTGAAAGATTTAATGTTTCAATTTGTTAGAGCGCAAATGGTAATCGTTTCCACATTATCTTTGCTTATATATTTGTAATCTTGCTGGCAGAGATCAGCATATTATCTGGTTCAATAAACAATTAATAAAGAAACAGAATGGACAAGTGCGATAAAATATAATTTTGAAATAAATTTTACCTTTTTAATAAATAGCAAGATATATTCAATAAAATGCGTTTATGGCACATAAATTGAAATCTGCGCTAACATCAATGGTTTTATTGTAGTTATTTTGAACATTCTGCAGGTCTAGTGAACTCGTGGTGCACTTTTACTGAAACACCTGTGTCATATTAAAACTTTCTCAAAATAATTTAAGGTGAATATTGTCTATCACGCCGGAAAATGAAGATTGTTCTGTACTGCTATTATTGTTCAATTGCAAGTTTAAACCTACATTTATTTGCAAATAAGGATCAGCATTATTTGCCACATCAAAATTTTTATGCACAGGAATATGTACAAATTATTAAATGAACGTTTTTCAACAATTATGTTATATGTAATATATTATTACACTTCAAATTCACTGCACCAGCACATGTGTCAATACATCCTTATTTGGGAATAGCCCTGATATAGAGGATTTTCACTTAAAAATCATATATACTGTGTAGTTTCTATAGTTCAATAATAAGCATTAATGAATTTCCTTTACAGTGATAAATATCGGAAACCTTATATAACAAAATTTATTTTCATAGGTCATATTTGGCAAAATATATTCTATAAATTGCAAGCAAAATATTTCCATGTGAGTTTAGAGAGAAAGACTGTAATTAATTAATCTGGAAAAAAATTTAGGAAGATTACAATCATCTCCAACCGCGTTCGAGCATTATGAAGATTCTTGGGCAAGATGAGCAACTATTCTCTATTCCTTCCTTTCCTTGCCAAGATTCTGGCATATCTTCATAAATACCTCGTGACAGAAATCCGTTTCGTCAAGAAATCACAACTGATTCAGCTCAACGATGACGAGATACAGGCTTAAGAGGATTCCAAAAGGGCTCTATGCAAAGCGACCATGCTATATTCACCTGATTGGTCTCAGCATTTTGAATTGATCAGAGTCGCCTCCGAAGTTGCAACAGGCGCAGTACTTCAACAGTCCATCAACAGCGTACACCGACCTATCGCATTCTTCTAGCTAAAAACAACCAGCCCGCGAGACGCAATATGATACACTAGGTAAAGAGTTACTCGCTATCTACCGTTCGATCCTACATTTCCACACCTATCTGGATGGCCAAAAGTTCAAGATCTACACCGACGAATCTCCTTTACTCACAAAGCTCAGAGGAAAGAAAGAGTATTGATATTCACGAAGTGTGAACTCGAAACTTACACGAATAGAAGAGTATGAAAAAGAAGTCACTGCCCCCAAGGGATGAGGAAAAGTAATTGCAGACTGCCTGAGCCGTCCTGCAAAATTCTGTGCCTCTATCCTGTATACTTTACATATAAGTTCTCAGGAATTGCAAGCAGCACAGTAAACTGACCCGCCGTTCCTCGATATTGACTTATCAGACAGCGAATAGACGATTATTCCACATCCAGGTAGTTTTGATGACCACAGGCTGACGCCGGACATCTCACCAGCAACAGAGTCAACTGACGCCCTCACACCGCCGCGAGACATAGAACAAACAGAGTCTGTGTCAACAGAGCCAACATGAGTATTTATTCGTTACAAAAGAGCCATCAACTTCCGTAAATTTAGCCCACTTCACCGCGTACTAATTTGCATTGTCGGGGGATGTATGGAACGCGCGTCTCCGTGTTACAACCAACAGAATATGAATTCCATCAGATACAGTTTTCTTTAAGGTCACATATGCTGATTCTAGTTTTACACAATCATTCTCTTAACTGTGATTTTAGAAACAATCTCTGATAGTTTTAAATTAGATCTCTTGAACTGCAATTCCATTTGTAATCAATAGGGTTTTGTTAAATAATAAGACACATCCGCGCGTAATACACGAGTAACATGCAGTGGATTTATGTGATTTGACGCTCAAAGACAGGATATACATTTTTTGTGTTTTTAACCGTTTATACACGAACAGAAACATTACTGCTGCGACATTCTGGATATATTTATTGCATTTATTATGACAGCTTTTCTGCCTAGATATTAACTTGTGTTGTCATCTAGAGCACGGTCAATTTTGACTAACAGTGAATTTTAATTTAGTTTGCAATATTATCCATAATACAGTATAATAATTCGACTTAGCCTTCTCAAACCCCGATACTGGAAACGGGATTCCGTCGTCAGCTACCAGTCATATGTAGGAATGGCATAGCATCGGTAAATTAAAAGCTACCACGCAAAACCTCTTACAATATCAGTCAAAGCACATTTGTTAATATATATATATATATATATAGGTCTATTTATATATTGGTCGATATATGTATATAGATGTACATATAAGCAAAACAATGGGTTCTTTATGCTTCACTTACCTACTATTTAAACTGAGTGTACACTATATTTCCTTTACAAATACATATTTCGTATGAATATGTAAATATCTATACATATACACGTCGACACATAATATATATTTTATGTATATCTAAATCAACATATAAGCAACCATGAGAGTTCTCCTCACGTCTTTTATAAGAATATAAATTGTAAATAAATATATATTGTAAATATTTAAATGATAGCATTAGAGTGAAGTTCCCCAATATATATATATATATATATATATATATATATATATATATATATATATATATATATATATATATATATATATATATATTATGATGTCCATTCCTTTTTAATTTACCACAGTATTCTTATAAATAGGAAAACACAAATAACAAAGTGGATAAAGGCCATTTATTTCGTGAATACTAATCCTCTCTTATACAATCATACATATTTATACATTTTGGTTTTCATTTGATTATGCTAGTGGTAACAAATCTGACTCGTTTTTACTGCTGTTTCTTGTTTTGACTAGTTGGTGAGTGTGTATGCGTTTGTGTTGTGTGTGTATGCGTGTTTGCATGTAAAGGTCATTCTCGCAGTATTGCGAAGTGATGTCTGATATCTTGTCATTATTGTTTTGATAGCTTGAGAATTAACCATTTGTGCGCATTGTTCACTGTTACATATACAAGTGCTATTTTTCCCAGTATAGTTGATCGCTTCACCTCGTTGCGCAAAGTTTTTTACGTGGTAACAACGCCAGTGTTGATTGCAATGTTAAATGCTTACATTGTTGGGAGACTTCTGTCATCGTATGCGCCTCTGTTATTTCCACTTCACATTGTTGCCAATCCGATTGTACGTTAGTTGATTCTAGTAGAGGGCCTAATGGTTCTTGGCTGGATACTAGTAGATTGTTGTTGAATTTTGTTATTCTTGGCCAGTCGATAAGGATATCATGTTGATGAAACTTTTGAATGTTAAGGTCAGGTGCTTGTTGTTTTATGTAAAGTGCTTCGTAGATAAATAATAATTTTTCGGATTTTGCTTTATGTAAAATTGTGAAATTGGTCGAATTGACAGGGTGCCCCGTTGCCAATATATGATCGGAAATAGCTGATTTTCCTGACGGTGGCAAGCCTTTGTTAATCAATTTATGTGGCAAATGTTGCTGGATTCTGCTTATCAATTGCTTCTTCGTACGTCCGATATATGTGCTACCGCACATACATGAGGATTTGTAGACTATGAATGATGTGGAGAGAATTGGCAATTGATCTTTGGCATCCAACTATATGATTCTCTGTGTACTAAATGTCATATTAACTTTAACACTGGGAAAGTTGTCCTTAGTTATTCTATTCAGCCGCTGTGCAATTATTGAGGCTGGTACGTCGCCTCTAAATGGTAAGTTTAGAAAAACCTGCTTGCCGGTATCCTCTCTAGTACGAATCTGCCGTGGTCTGATGTTGACATCAATGAAACGCTCTGGGTAGTTGTACATTAGCAAAATTTTCCTGAGGTAGCCCAGTTCTTCCTCAATCTTGTTTTCAGAGCAGATCTTCCTGATTCTGTTTGCTAGGTTGTTTACTAAGTTTCTTTTGTGGGATTTTGGCACACTACTTATGTAGTGAATGTATTGTCCGGTGAAAGTGGATTTTCTTTGTATAGCCAGTGTCAAATCTGCGTTTGTTTCTCGAGTGATTTTGATGTCAAGGAAGGGAAAACTGTCGTCTTTCTCTATCTCGAGAGTGAATTTGATGTCTGGATCGACTCCATTTGCTTGTTTGAGGATTTCGGAAGGGTCTGCTGCTTCTGAGATGAACAACAAGATATCATCTACATACCTTCTGTAGAGTGCGCACTGGTCAATTATACCTTTTAGGCTCGTTTTTTCCAAGTGATACATGCATACATCTGCCAGGAGGGGTGCGATGCAACTTCCCATAGCTACACCATTGATCTGACGGTAGTATATTCCTTCGAATGTAAATTGCACGTTTTTTGTACATGCTAATATGAGGTCTTTGATGTCATTGGTGTCTATAGGGAAGTCAAAAAACTCATTTTTGATGAGGTCACACAAGATCTCCGTTGTCTTATCCAGTGGTATGTTTGTAAATAAGGATGCGACGTCAAGCGAGACCATTTTATTCTGTAGGATGTTCTTCCCCTTCAATTCATTTGCTAGTTCGAAGGAGTCCTTGATAGTGTTGGCGTTTATGATGCTCCGTATTGGTTCAAGTAGTTTGCAGAGAAACTTGGCTGCTTTATGTTGTGGAGCGTTGATCATTGACATAATGGGCCGCATCGAAGGAGCTCCTGAGGCTGTCACGGCTTTATGAGTTTTGGTTTGCCGTACAATCTTGCGGTGTTTGTTCCGACTGGTTTTGCTTTTTGGATGTCTTCTGTGAGTTTTGATCTAATCTCGGTGTCAGCCATCGATGTTAGAACATGTTTTTCCATCTTTTTCAGAATTGCATTAATTCTTGATTCGATGTTCGTTGAATCATCTTTCTGTTTGATGTCATGCTTAAATTTAGATTGGTCATTTATTATATCGTTCAGGGCCTTCCAGTAAGCGTCGGCTTCAAGTATAACAATTCCTGATCCTAAAAAAACGTACAATTTACATTCGAAGGAATATACTTGTTTTAAAAGATTTCGTTTCAGGAAGTGAAAACATGGAAAATCGAATATACGCAAATATTACTTGAAGTGAATTGGAGATCCTTCCCGTTATAACATTTAAAATCATAATTTCTGGTCAGTTTAAAAACCTTTTTTTCAAAATATTGCTTAGCAAAAAATACTTTCAGAAAAAATAAGGTCATTTAAAACCATATAGTACGTGTACCATGCACCTAAAGATCCCAATAAATACTGAATACTAGAGTCACCAAAAACAAATCAAAATTTTCCACAATTAGCAAAATAATTCCAAATAAATTAACAATGTTTTTAAAAACAAATCAATATTTATGAAACCAGCAGTAACTTCATATATCCAAAAATAAAATTTAATTTATATTTACATTGGTAATTTCTTTATATCACATAAGGTATTTGGCCATATAAAATTTGATTATTATTTCAAATTTGCTCAAAAAAATGAGCTCTTATTAATAAATTTGTCCAAACATCGGTTATGCTCAAACAGAGCATGTTCTTAATTCAAGCTGTCAGAATTTCCTAAGTGGTAATAGGATGACTCCTTCCTGATATGGCAGCTCTGACGGTAAATGAACAGAATATGTTTCTTAAAACGCAAAACAACCTTCGAGTTCAACTGTTATATGGCACAGTGCAAGGACAGCCGAGAGCAAAAACATGCCGATGCTTCGAGGCTATTTCTCAAATGAATAAATAATTCTGAACGTTATTTGCCTTTTATGTTGCTTTTGCATATGCAAATGGTTCAGATAAGTGACAATTCTCTCTGCTGTATAAAGTATTACTAATTCAGGTAAAGTCCTATTTTCCTACATTCCTCACAACATGTTTAACTGGAGTAACAGGTGTTCGGAAATTGTTTTAATTCTCAATTTTGGTGAACTTTAGCATAAATTTATATCCATCAGGTTGGTATCAGGTACCGACTCGGAAACCATAGTGTTAGTATCCGGTACTCATCGATTTAAAAAAGGTATCAGATACTAACACAATAGCCATAGTGTTAGTATCCTTTACAGACTCGGTATATATAATATATAGTGTGAGTTAGCATTGAAGTCGTATTGTAGTTGACTTTAGATTATGTTAGCTTCACTATTACAGGTTTACACATTCGTCTAGGAGATTGTACCGTCCTATTATTCCACATTCTTCTGCCAAATATATAGTGGTTAAAGGGCGTAATACCGGCTCCTACTGATGAGTCGCCAGTAAGCACGCCAGTAAGCATGAGATTATACTTTCCGTTCATGCTGCCTTTGGTTTATCCTTCTGGTCACAACTGAACTAATTTGTTACTAGGTTCGCAAAACCTAATACATACTTGCATATATATTGGTTCTTCGCAACAAAACAGTATTTAACTGTAATATATTGAATTGAATGATGTCATGCTTACCGCGAAGTGTGATAACTGATATCGATGAAGGCCAGAGTGTATAGTTTAATTGGAGTAACAGGTGTTCGGAAATTGTTTTAATTCTCAATTTGGGTGAACTTTAGCATAAATTTATATCCATCAGGTTGGTATCATGTACCGACTCGGAAACCATAGTGTTAGTATCCGGTACTCATCGATTTCAAAAAGGTATCAGTTACTAACACAATAGCCATAGTGTTAGTATCCTTTACAGACTCGGTATATATATTATATAGTGTGAGTTAGCATTGAAGTCGTATTGTCGTTGACTTTAGATTATGTTAGCTTCACTATTACAGGTTTATACATTCGTCTAGGAGATAGTACCGTCCTATTATTCCACATTCTTCTACCAAATATATTGTGGTTAAAGGACGTAATACCGCCAGTAAGTACGAAACGAATGTGCATGAGATTATTCTTTCCGTTCCTGTTGCCTTTGGTTTATCCTTCTCGTCACAACTGAACTAATTTGTTACTTGGTTTGCAAAACCTAATATATACTTGATTGGCATAGGTGTTTTGGTTTCCCATAATTTTATTAAAATTTATTAATATTTATCAAGAAAAACACCACATATAGGGCTCGATGTGCATTCTGATTATAGTTTTCTTAATAATATATTTCAGAGATGGAACATTGAACTTGAGAAATCAGCGCAGAAGTGGGCCAACAATTGTATTGTAGGACATGACACCTTAAATTATCGGCAAACCAAACAATGTTTCTGGGTCGGGCAATACTGGGCGGGAACTTTCAAAGAATAACAATACGTTTGATTATATAAACCAGTCAACTAATTTCCTTCATTCGCCCATTTAACGGTTAAAAAAATAATGCACATTTAAATTTTTTGCTGTCGTGAAGGTTTCAAAGCTATTTCGAGATTACTGGTTTAGATTTTCAAATTCCCGTTATCTCGACAAAAGTGAATCAATGATATGATGCTTCATACATTATAAGAAAAATTCTATGATTTTTTTAGACATAGTGAGTATATCAAAGTCCGCCTCTGTTGATTCATGAAAAATATATTATAACCAGTTATTCATTAATTGTGAAAAAAATTAAAGAATATGAATGTAATTGTTTCTTATATTGCGCAGATCCTACATTTTGAAAAATGATATACTACGTCAAATAAATTTAATTCAGAAATATTCTGAAATGTGAATTCATCTTTAATTAAAAGTTATCAAATTTCAAATTTTTCTCTTGTATTTAATACGTAATTTCTTATTTAGCACAACTACTTTTGAGAATTTCTACCGAAATATATTTTAATCTCGTGCAAGCAAATATAAATTTTAAAATTGGCAAATCATTATTTCGCAACGATGCATCTACAAATTCCCAATGCAATACTGGTTAAATTTACAACAATTTTCTTTGTTCTATGCAAAAGACTGTCAAAACTTCAATTTGATATTCATTAAATTTAATATTACATTTTCGTTTATTTATGGCTGTTCAAGTGTAGTGGAGTGAATGTAAATAATACGATTACAAATCGAACTAATACAAAGTTGTATGTGGACATTACACACAGGCTCGTTAAAATACTACTGTTAAATCTATTTATTCATCCTAAACTAATGATACGTTAGCATATTTTTTTATTTAACTAACATTTGAGTTAACTTCTAGGAGTTTCTTTGTTCATTGTGACAGATTTTTCGACGTAGCTGTTTATTTACCGATGCTATGCCATTCCTACATATGCTTGGTAGCGGTCGTCGGAGAAAATTAGTTCGTGGGCCGTGCTCATGATTAACGTACGATCTATTTCCAACGGGTGATGTGAGAAGACTAAGTCGAATCATCATACGTATATTGTACACAATGTTGCAAATTAAATTAAAATTTACTTTTAGTCAAAATTGGCCGTGCTTTTGACGTCCAAAAAGAATCTATTGTCAAAAGAAGTTACTATCTAGTCATAAAAGCAAAGTCACAAAAAACACATTAAATAAATCGAGAATGTCTTAGCAGAAGAGATGGTTTTCGTATGAGTGGTTGAAAAAGATCAAATGTGAATCCAGAATGTCATAGCTGAATTGTTATGAGTTATGTTTAAAAGAATAAACTACAATAATATATAAATCCTGGCTTTGAGCATTAGATTGCATAAATCTACTGTATGTTATCGGCGTATTAAGCGCGGGTGTGTATTATTCTTAAACAAGACACTATTAAGTACAAGTAAAAATTGCAGTTCAAGAAATCTCAATTGAAACATATGAAAACTATCAGATATTGTTTCTAAAATCACAGTTAATAGAAAAATTGTGTAAAATCTGAAATAGCATATGTGACCTTAAGGAAAACTGGATCCGATGAAAATGAAACTCGGGTTGTAACGCGGAGCCGCGCGTTAAAATTAATTCCCATGCATACTTTGTTCGACTATGTTGAAATAATATAAAAAAGTTTAATCTGTTCAAATTTCTTTCTGCCTGAACATTTCAAAACCAATTATGTTTCGATACATACAGGGATGAATATATAAAAATATATTTTTGACTAAATACAAGTTTTGATGAATCTATTGGTAATTTCATAAAAGTTAAAAGATTCCCTGTGCAAAAATTCAAGGTATCTGTCTTTTCTTCATTTTCTTACTGACGCGTACTGCAATTCGAGCTATTTTTGATTAATAACATAGAAGTTTAAGTGCTTCAATTAACCAAATGTCAAAGAGCGTGTGTCTTATTTAACAATAATTGTTTGCGCGGGTAGTGGTAACAATTCTTTAAATCAAGTGTGCGAGCTTGAAGTAAACATCAATCCTATTGTATTTAACCAGTCTGCGAACAACATAACAAAACTACCGCCAGCCGCAACGCACTGGCGCGTTTCGACCTTCCTTGATCATCATCAGAGTACGATGGCAAACTGACTGGAAATCAAATTCCGATATGCGGCTCTCACATCCAGCAGTCTCGCATATACTGAATTTGACTGGAAATTTCGGCTGCAAAATTTCTATGCTGTCACGATCATTATCTGTTTGTAGTTTTTGCCAAATATACATATAGAGGCAATACAATTTAACAATAATTGTTTGCGCGGGTGGTGGTAACAATTCTTTTAATCAAGTTTGGGAGCTTGAAGTAAATACCAGTTCCATTGTATTCAACCCTCGACGAACAACATAACAAAACTACCGCCAGCCGCAGCGCACTGACGCGTTTCGAACTTCCTTGATCATCATCAGAGTACGACGGTATACTGACTACCGAGGATCAAACCGCATTGAATATATATGGAAATCAAATTTAGATATGCGGCTCTCACTTTGAGCAGTCTCGCATACATTGAACTTGAGAGGAAATTTTGGCCGCATAATTTCGATGCAGTCAAGAATATTAACT
>JAQBSW010009322.1:0-29461 GCA_029291075.1 Eudiplozoon nipponicum | reverse complement strand
GATTTAATTTAAATGTAATTTGGCAGCTTGAAGCAAACCCATTTTATTTAATCAGACGTCCGAAAACATAAAAAACTATCGACATTCAAATATTGTTTTATAACATATTTTCGATTTTAGAAAACAACGCAAAATTGAAAATGTAGAGTTAGCTACTACAATAAAAGTGGCAAATATATAAATTAGTTTATTTATTTGTAATAAAAATCTATCCAGAAATAATTATGGCGAAGTCATGTTTGCTATAGGTTTAGCAATTTTATTACGCCACCCAATATTATTTGAGAGTGGGGAACAGCAGTTTAACCTGTATTTTCAAAATTTGCAATAATGTACTTGGTTGTAATAAGTTGTTTATTTCAAATTTACCATGACGACTATATGTATGTAATGAAGCCACATAATTAGTTTGAAGTTTAATTACTTTTTGAGGTGTTATCAATGGAATTCATCAGGTTTAATGACCGAAAAACATTAATTATGTTGAAAGCATTTAAAAAACAGATTAATAATAAACTGATAATAATTTTTAAGGCACAGAAAATTCTGCTTAAGAACATTGGCTTTATTATTTAATATGTTGTTTTTTCTTAATTTAGAAAACTGAACACCAATTAAACCTATTCTGTTAATGTAAACATGATCTGGTGTATGATGAAAAATAAGTTTCTTTTCAACTGCCTATGTATGTTCTACTTTAACGAAATTTGGGCTTTACCAGATTTTTGCAACCTAACATATTATACATTATTATAAAGAATGTTATATGCCTCAATGATTAAGTTCAAAATCTGCTTTAGTAATAATTCACAATTTATACCCGTGAAATTATACAAGTGAACGTTGCAATCATAATACAATTTTACCATATTGTGAAAATTGTGCAAATTTTTACGCGGTGAGTGCTCAAAGCTGGACTAGAATTTATTTAAAATTCTAAATATTGTTTGAAATGCTCTTCATCGAACATTTTATACGCGTGAAATGATTCCTCTTCGTTAAATATATGAAGCAATTTTAAACTAGGATTGTAATTAAGATTACTAACCTAATTAAGTAAATCAAAGTGAATTCCTTCACAATAATATGAATTCGTAATTTATTTTCGAATTTGTAATAAAAAATGGATTTTTACCGGAGTATATTTCTTGAATAGTGTGATTTATTATTTTGTGTTTCCTTTTGTTTGATCATACTTGAATGAATAAAAACCCAATATTCTGCTGATTCGCACAAACCAATCAAATATTTGTATAATTTTTTAAAATATTATTTGATCAAATATTTAAAAATATTTAAACGCAATGGCCAAAAAGCACAATATGCAAACAAAAGTGTTTGCAGAATATAATTCATCCTCGATAAAATTAATGAATTTTTTATGTTTGTTTTTTTAATTGGCGCAAAAAATGCCTATAATTTAATGTTAAATTCATTATAGCAAAAGAACCGTTTTTATTGATTCATTAAATGCTGAATATATTTATTTGTTGGATAAAATACGGATCCATTATATCATTCCTTATACATCGAATACTGATTACACGTTTGCAATATTTTTATTTTAAATTTGTTGATTTGGAGCATATAAATGCAATTTAGTTAATATTTTACCGTTGTAAGCTTATTTATCGCAATAAAATATTGCGAACGATATCAATTTTCAGGAGCTTAATATTGCTTGATGATGATTGTTGGAAAATTGGCAGTATTGACATTAATATTTGGCTGTTTGACAGGCGGAATTCTGGCTATTAATTGCGATGTTGGAAAATTGCGTGAAAGAACTCCACTTCCATCAACTATTTGTGGATTCGACGGTTATTATCAAGGTGTCTAAGCTAATCAATTAAGTTGATTGAAACAATTATTCATTGTAGTGTGAAGCATGTGTAGTTGTTCTTGCATCATAGACATAGCCATATTTATTAAAGTTATTATGGAACTTTCTTCCACTAGGAGAAAATATTAATATTTAAAACAATGTAATATAAGGTAAAGTGGACAATTTCTTCTTAATTAAACATTTTCAAACCACAATATGAATTTAAAATTACACCATGAGTTGAATCATTTCTTATTTTATGTGTTAACAAGATGTACATTGTATTTCTGCCTGAATAAATATGGCGTCACAGTATGCATAATTGAGCTTGGGTTTACTTCGTGGTTAATACCAGCTGTAAAGTAAATATTCAAAGAATAATATATTTTCTTCTTACATTAGTAAAATTCGCCATGTCCATGCTACATAAGTCGACTCCATAATTGACATAAACGGTTTCAAATTTTAAGCTAAATAGTTCAACAAAGTGTTTATTTCATTTCTCGTGTATTCTCCTGTGTAATGTTTACCATTCGATTTTTCTATTTTTTTCTGACGTTCATTTTCAATCCTGTCATAATCAAAGCCCCTCTACTTTTCCAAAATCAAAGCCCTTATTCCTAGGTGTCTTAGTTTGAAACACAAATGCAGACGTCAATCAAACAACGGACACTTATTTTTACTTCCATTATGAGCAGTTTAAAATAAATTAGATATGTGCTAGATTATCTAATGACGTCCGGTATCCTTTAGCTTCAATATAGACTGAGCAGTGTTTATACTGCATACGCTTGTTTAAACATGACAAAAGTTATCGAGTTATACATAATCGAATTTAATTACTCATTGGTTACGCAGGCAGACTACATATAACCCGAGGTAATTGATAGTTAATCACTAACATGCGGATTGCTAAAATTTACGAAATTTGATTTCAATTGTCCTTTGCTACTGAAGCACGGTGATAACTTCTTCATATACCAAGTTCTATTAATGGGATAGTGCTTCGAATGATGCACATTACCTATGATTAAACGATATATTTTACAACAAATTGAAAATCAAACACTGCATAATATCTTAGAATTTACGAGTCATACACTTGGTTCTTTTTTCAAAGCTAATTCACAATTTTATCTAAAGAATTTCCACCCATTTAGAAGAAATCATCTAAAATTGAGTCTGCATATTGACTAGATAGTGATACCACTTGGATTACTTTTGCATTCCGAATAATTGTTATCATGCAATAAAGAAACCACGTCATTTAAACAGAGCGATTATTTCAACATGAAAGCATCTAAAATGAAAGTTTTGCAGCGCCATTCCGCCAAAATCTGAACAAGTGTGTCGAACGACATTCGAGAGTTGAAATTCCACAAATACCGCGAGAGGCCAGCATCGTCTAAACCAAATTTTATTAGCCACGTGTCCCATATTTATATATGCGAGGACTTCGACATCATATAAATTGAAATTATTAAATTTGTCGGGCTACTTATACACCACGATGTTAGTTCTTTGTCTATTTGATGTTCCTTATCAATGTCCTGCGATATTATCTGTTTGGTACTCTGAATAAAAATTGAAGTAATTTAAATATTATCCTTCATTTTATAATCCCATTTCATATTAAATTTACAAAATTTTAAATCATCGAGGCGGACAATTTGTCATATTTCTCATTTTAGATAATATATTGAACAATTTTTCTAAGCTTCTACTTTTTACTCGCTCAACTATCTGTAGTTTATTGCACAGAACAATGTAAACTAAATTAAATAAAACGGGTTATAACAATAACATTTACGAGGATTTCTACTTCAAGAGGAATATAATTTTAAGCAACAACAATTACAATACAGGAGCAATATAACTTATAATGAATTTGACTTTACTTATTGGATAGCGTTCGTCATGTTTTACATTGGGAGTGCACATTAATCTCTAATTGACCACCAATCACAAAATGTTTTCTTCCCTTGCATAATATATATCGGTATTAATGCACTGGAGAGCGGATGATTAATATCTTCCTAGAGTATATGACGAAATATGGCGTTAGCAGCCAGTAACGTTTTCCGATATAAGAGTCGATCTCTGGTTAATCCTGGTGGCTCCACTTTAAATGTTCCAAATTGGACAATATTTTTTCGACTGATTTGATATAATATTTTGAAATACATGACCTAGAAAACTCTTCTGACGATCTTGTTAACCGGACGGTAAGTGAATTCGACCCAGTTGTTGTTCTTGAGCGAAATCTAAGAACACCTTATCGTCCAAAATTAGGCAGTATTAGAAAATTCGTGACCAGGTATTGGAACGTAGATAAGACTAAACAAATATTCTGAGCAAAATTGGCCAGAATATCTTTGCCAGATGTGCAATATTAATCCAGCGTTAAACATCCAAAGGATTAATCGTCATAGTCTTAGTTAAACTCGGAATTTTGTCAAGATATTTGTTTAAATTTACTGATCATTGGCGTCCAATAACTGTACATATTTTCTGCAAGTTACCAAGAAATTTTCTGCTACTTGTGATATTGAAACTAAATCATCAACCACGATTGGAAGTCGCGAGAGTAAATCTCTGACAACATACAGCGACCATACTTCAATTTACTGTTCTTTTTGGGTCTGAACGATAATCTTGGACTAAATGCATGTGGTTTGCATAAAAAATCGCAAACGGGAAAATCTTGCAGGTTCTCAGCAAAAATATTCGACAATAAATATAAAAAATTATAAATATTAACAATTTTCACAACGAATAATTTTCTTAAAAAATATTGGTAAAAAGAACTTTGATTGTTATTTGCATGTTACTAAAGTTATCGTTTTTAAAATGTTAAATATTTAATCGCATACAAATTTATTTTGAGTAGAAGTGACATAATTTACACAAAATGAAGAGAATTATGAATTCTAGTATTGTAAACATTAATAAAAACGGCTGATATAAAGAGAATAGTATGCCGTTGAGACGTCAATATAAATGTTTGAAATGTGACAGTGCTTCATATTTATAAAACTCCTGCCAATTTGTTGTTTATCGATTCTAATATTACCGCTCGCGGATGACCAGTATGTAAGCCACCTAATAGTAATATCAAATAAATTTTACTTGATCAAAAATCTTATCAAAAAGTGTTTTATTAATAAATTATTAAATTACTAAAGAATAATAATAAATATCCTGCCCAGAGCATTCAAATATGAATGACATAGACACGTGGTAGTACCGACACATCAGCTCCAGTATCCAATTGCATTATTACTGGCTGTCCGTTAAAGAGTTCTAAAAATTTAACTTTAATGAAAATTCTTACATTTGGCAATGTTTCCCACACTTCCTTTTCTTCAAAGGCCATCTGGTTCGGACCACTTTTTTGTTTGATCTGCTGGTCTTCATTCGATCTACCCATCGGAGGCACCAAAGGATTAATATTCGTGCTCTGCTCTCTCCCACCTTTATTTGTGAGATTGTGCACCCTGTTACCCCACTGCACTGGCCGTTCTCGAGGAGCAGTACATGGGTTTTGCTGACGCTTATACGTCGTATTCGTCGGAGCTGGAGTCCTTATATACTGACTTTGCTTCCAGGCCACTGGCTGTTACCTTCTGTCGCGGAACTGCTTATTATGCCGCGAAGAATTCCAATACGGTATGTCGCTCCTGTCAGATGTCGTAACTAGAGCCATGCGTGGAGATGCAGCTGCCACTTTTTTTGTCATTATGGCCGAACTTTGAAGAGCCTGAAGTCTCTCTTCAAGGACTCCCTGGGGCTCTGGATATTTCACCGTATCTGGTAGGATCCAGCAGCATGAACAGGATGGCCTCATGTGGTTGCAAGCCGGGTAAAGACTCGGTAAGCTTGGAGAACCACCACTTGATACGTGCCATGGTATCCATGGGAATCTCACCCATTAATGGTTTCAGGCTGTATAATTCTAAGAACACTTCCTGAGGCCTATCCCAGAAATGATCCAACACGCGTCTTTTGTATTCTTCATACGTGAGGTCAACCGGCAATTCCAATTGGACTGCTACTGTCCGGTCCAATAATTCCTGGACAGCTACACGCACAATAGGTGCTTCCAATGTAAATTCTTGGGCTCGAACTGATGCTTCAAATTTTTCGAACCACAACTGTGGCCTTTCCACATCTAGTGGTGCCAACATCGGCTTAAACTCTGATGACGGTCTGAAATAGCTCGTCGATTCGGCTGAAAACGCCGGCATATTTCGTCTTCATTCCTCTTAGGCGCGGCCGCCATTGTTTTGTCCACCTATGTTGGATGGTCCACGTACTTGTATGTCTTCCGTATTTATTATTAGCGTATCGTCTAGATGAACCTTAATTATGCTTAATTCTGCAGTTAAATTAGTCATTTGAGAAGTCAATGCCTGAATCAACGTTTCCAACCCATCAGAAGCCATTTTAAATGTACCACCAATGCTTTATTTTTACTCAATTATATATAGAATTTTGCTCGCACAATGAGCATCGATTTAATAAAACAAATTTACACATTAATTAATTTATGTTCACTTCAGCTCGAAGTCTGCTTTTATCATTAGGCTGACTGCTTCATTCTTATACGGACGCTTCTGCGAGGAATTTCTGTTGAAATACTGTCTGCCCTAGATAAGACCCTTTGTTCATTATTTGTCTTAAAGGTGGCCATTGCCACAAAAACTATAACATTAGCCATTACAAAAAAGACATAAATCTATATATATATATTAAATTTTGAATTAAGGCAACTCACATGAAATATCAGTTTGTGATTAAAATATATCGTTCATATAATGAATTACATATGTCTAAGGGTTTTCCGTGTTCACAAACACAAGAAGTGCCTGCAAGTTAGAGGAAAATAAGTATATACGGAAATGTGACATTCGCATATCATGTATAATTTCCGAAATATTTTAATTCAACTTCTTTGGCTCATTTGTGCTAACCTGTAAACCAAGCTCCATTTTTAAATGTATAAAATTTAGAATTTACCGATCAATATATCAATAAAAATTTAATGATGCATTCAGAATAAAGCCCATTCAGAATTTAATATACTTAATTATTCCCATGTTATGCGCGGCTCCGCGTTACAACCAACCAAGTCTCAATTTTGGCAAATATGATTTTCCTTAGGGTCATATATGCCTATTTTTGTTTTACACAATTTTTATCACAACTGTGATTTTAAAAACAATCTTCGTTAGTTTCAAACAGTTTTAATTGAGATTTCTTGAACTGCAAATTTATTTGTAATTAATAACATTTCGTTTAATAATAAAAAAGACCCGCGCGCAATACGCCGGTAGCTCTGGAACTGTGGCCCGGCCTCTGGACGTCCACCTCCAGGTGCTGTTTCGGGACGTTGTTCGACGCTGGTCACGCCTTCCCAGGTGGCGTCTATAATGAACGGCATCGACTGAGGCCGAATCTGGCCTGACAGTGAGGCTCCCGAGCAGGCTGATGAGGCGTTCATTGGTGACATTAGTTTGGGCTGATAGTGGTGTAGATTGAGGCTTCGAGAGGCGTGAAGACATGCAACCTGGCTCTGAGGCAGGTGAGCTGCAGTGGTGTTTCTGTGTTTAATTAAACAAAACCCAATTTATTACAAATAAATTTGCTGATCAAGAAATCTCACTTTAAGCTGCTTGAAACTACCAGAAATTGGTTATAAAACCACAGTTAAGGGAAATATTGTACAAAAACAGAATTAACGTACGTGACCGTAGGGAAAATCAAATTTGTAATTATTGAGCTTCGTTGGGATTTAACGCGGAGCCGGGCCTAATACCCATTCAGCATTAGCAAGTTATGTTATTCATAATGATCACACTTGCAGAATCAAGAATTTCATCCGGAAATTTATCTTTTGGTTTTGACAATGCTGTAATTATAATAGCAAACAACGTAAATCGATATAAATTCTTTAAATATAATATTGACTGGGAATTAATTATCACATTAGTTTCAAATAATTCAAGCATAATATCTTATAAAATGTCATTTATATCAAATTCAAATAAATAAATGAGTTTATCAAGAATAGAGAGATATATATATATATATATATATATATATATATATATATATATATATATATATATATATATATATATATATATATATATATAATTCACGGCGCGCGGTTTGAAATATCTCCGATTTTGTCGCATATCGATATTGAGAAAATCGTTACGAACCTTCAGAACTCTGTGAAGGTGCTGAAGGATGATAACAACCGTATTAAGAATAGAATTTCAAAATTGGATACTGACGTTGATGTTTATACGGCGAAATTGAAACTAGCGGAAAAGAAAAATGAAACATTATGCGCGAAATTTTAGAATTGACTGGGGCGCTACATACGAAGTTAGATTAATTACAAATAAATGTTCAGTCATGGATAGATTTGGCTGACATAACAGTGGAAGACGACACGACAATCAAAAATAAAATAGCAGGGGAAGAAATACTAAACATATTAGCGAATGAAATATCAGCGCGGATTAGCTGACGTACAAGATATCGAGAAATCAAACGTTCTGATCAAGGATGAGACCATGCTGATATAGCTAAATGTTATAGGGAGGGAAAACGATCCGATCGTCTAACACCTGTGGTTATACAATTATCAAAGAGGGCAACGAATATGCAAATCGAGGCCATCAGTTAAAGGAAAGGTGAGAATCCAAATTTTCATAGCATATTTATTGAACGTAACAAAACATATCTCCAAAGGAAGCTAGCAAAAGCAAAACAGCTAAAGAACAACCAGGAGCGTAAGCCGTCTACTTCTGACCATGAGAAGGTACAGTAACAAAAAACAATGTATCATTACTCAATGTTGTGGATAGCGGGGGGAGGAGAATTATAGCCGCAAAACCCGGGAATCGAGCAATAAAGAAACCAATAAAGCTAAACCAGTAAAAGTCGATAACTGTTTACATAAGTCGTATTCTACATTTACTTTATTTTACGCCAACTTTCGAAGTGTAATTTTTTAATAAGTAACGATTTCGATTTTATAATATCATCTGAAAATTGGCTTAACAAGGATATTGAAAATCACGAATTTGATATTCCTCAGATCGCTGGACAAAAGAGGTGGTGGTGTACTCATTTATAGTAAATCTGTATTGAATGCGAAAATTTTACATACTAGTCAAGATAATGCTATCATTGATTTTTTTATCTATACAAATCGATAATCTGATCTTAACCGCAGTTTACAGACCGCCGTATTCTACTTTATATGATGATCAAACATTTACCAATTCGTTTCAATATATTTTTGACTGTCATGGCTATAATGTGGTGGTAGGTGATTATAATAAGTTACATGATTGTGAAATAATAATTTTTTTACGAATCATGATCTTAAGCAGATTATCCATAAATCAACAAGAGGTTCGCAATGCTTAGATCATGTATACTTAGAAATTGAAACGGTGAAATCACACAGTTATGACGTTGTGAACTATTTCAAAGAATTGGATCACAAACAAATTATTTTACAATGGAAAATCTTGTGTAGCAATACACAGAAACTTAATTTTGAAAATGCACATGTGCAATGTTCCACAAGTTAGATGCATTAATTGTATTTATAGATATCTCAAAAGCTTTTGAGAATATATCTTTTGATGCTATTTTGAATGCGATTAGTTTATTGAATATTGATCCGAATATTTTAGATTTCTTAAATACTATTCATATAATCAAAGAATGAGTATTCAAGTAAACAATTTGATATCAAAATCGAAAAGAGTAACTAGTGGAATTCAACAGGGATCAAGTTTGGGGCCAATTTTATTTATAATCGTATTTGAACATTTGTAAACTAAGATCCTTAACAGTCCAGTTTGCAAATTCGCTGATGATTGAAAAATAAACTTTCCAATTGATCCAAATGTGTCGAATTCTCCAAAAACAATGTGACATTAGATTTTTATGATTTATGTAGATATTTGATTACACTAGGACTGAGAATAAACAATAAACACATGAGAGCTTTAAAAATAGGTAACAAAACAGACTTAAATTATGTTTATTTTATTGCTGCTGTGATTAATGATGTGTTTGAGATTAAACTTATGCAAGAAATAAAGGATTTAGGCACAACTATTCAATGTACAGCTTCTGTTGAGAGACATATTGTAATGCTAGTAGGCAGTGCCAAGAAAAGATGGGCACTAATAAATCGAAATATCTAATGGAATGACATTAAACTTAAAATGCATATAATATGGTTTAGACTAATACTAGAATATGCTGTCGCGACTTGGAATCCAATAAAAAAGGGTTTGTCCAATAAGATAGAAGCTGTACAAAGAAAATTTGTGAAACAAATTAGTCCTATCTCCTTCACTATATAAGCCATTAGATTACAGTTTTTATCACTGCAAACTTTATCGTTTCGGAGGATGTGCTAATGCATAAAAGTTTTTCATTTGAACCAGTGGACTGGTGACTATATGAATCCAATTAGAAAGAGCCATGAAGTTGGAACTCGATTTGGACATTTGGCAATATCTCCTCCTTTGGTAGGGAATTTTGCCAGTGTAGAGGCCCTTAGGTCACTACCATAAGGGAATCTCTTGGATGCCAGGCCCGGAAAATCCATATATGTGGAATGATCATCTATCTTGGAACACTTAAGTTCCTCTGAACTATCTCTTAAGCTACAATCCTTAAGTCCGCTAGCCAACTGCTCTGTATCCTCAGTATTTAATAAATCAGACATGATATTATTAAATTACTTGTAATTTATATATTATATTAATTAAGTAAGCTTACCCGGATATGCTGATGTCCAGAAATTGACTGAACTGGAATGATTGAGACCTTAAAACAAATATACACTTTAAATACCCAAAGCAAATTTGTGTTTCTTTTCGCTGCCAATTAAAAACAAAACGACGAGAGGATTACAAAGTTTTATTCACAAAGAATCGGAGATGGAACCACGCAGTGTCCCGCTTATCCAATTTGAAATCAGATCAAAATACTCATTTCCCTTCCTAGAACAAGTCCAAAACTTTGAGCAGTGGGTTCCTCCATAGGTACTTGATAGTACGCCTTCTGCAGATCTAACGTTGTATATACATCATACCCCATTATATCCCTGAGCAAAGTTCTCTGGTTCAGTAGAGGATACGAATCGCCTTTCGTTACCGAATTTAATAGACGATAGTTACCACAAACCCTCCATTGACCTGGTTAAGGTTTGGGAACAACCACTATTGGAGATGCAAAGTTGGAATTTGAACGCCTACAAATTCCTTCTTTCTACAAACCGCTTAAATTCTTCAATAGCAACCTGCTGCTTGTGTTGTGCTAACGGTTGAGACTTCGGCGAACAAGGTAGTGGCTCCACCAACTCGATTTGGTGTTCAATGCCTATATTTAAACCCTTGCGTTTAGCAATGAATGGCAGAAACGTGGCCAGGTGTTTCTCGATGACATCCGCCAAGTCATCGGCGACGACTGGTCTGGGTAGTCTCACTGACCTAACTACTGAGGTCCCAGTCTCAGCATAAGTCACTATCCCAGTGCTTTGTCGAATGGTCCTAGATTTGGGATCTAAAGCGAGATTAAAATGGATCAAAAAGTCCATCCCAATGATGTTATCCTTTACATCAGCGACCAGAAAATTCCACGTAAATGGAGATTTCTGCCCCAATATCACTGACAATTCTTTAACTCCCTTAACCTCAATTGGACTTCCATTAGCAGCCCATAGTTGGTAATCGAATGTGGGGCTATCAATTTCCACCACATCAGATCGAACTATGCTCACCTCTGCACCCGTGTCTATTAAGAAATTTAGGCCGCTAAGTTCATCAGTTATGACGAACTTATTGTTGCTATAACCAGCAACCTCTTTAAGATTACCTGCCAGACGAAATCTAACAGATTTACGGACTGTATTACTGCGCGTCTCTTCCATCGAAGCTTCCGAGCCTAACTTCGATGATTTTAGTATGCCACGAATATGCATACCTTGGAGCCTTGCATGCGCAACCCCCCCCTACGGCTCCTATTAGCGAGGGCTTTATAAGTTTTCCGGCAGCTTCGACCAGGCTACAGGAAGACTACTTCCTTTCCATCGGGGACCACCCAACTTTGGAAACGTGCATCCCCCCTCCTGACATTTTCCAAACTCGGCGTATTTGCGATGCGATATGCACCACTCGCGTGGTCCTTGTACACTCTCACGCGATTCGCCTCTCCAATGCTTTGAATTTGAACGTTGACTCCGAGAATTTACCCTACTTCTGTTGGAACTTTCCTTATTGTTTTTTATCCAACCCACATCCCTGCGGAGGGTACTTAATTCATTCTCTATGGTCAGGGGTCTCTCTGAGAGATGTCTGAGTTGCTGCTCCAGGCGTGAATCTGCGGTTACTGCATACACCTTAGGTTCCTTCTGATGATACACTTTGTCCAACCCTTTGAACTTCTTGTGCACTCTAATTCCAATGTATCATATACATCCAAGGTGGCTCTTAGTCTAGCAGGCAATTCTGCTACAAATATACTATTTATAGCTTCCTCAGATATATCAAGCCCGATGGATTTTGAAATTAGTCTGTCATAAAATTCAGATGGAAGTAGATTTCCCATCTTTTCCTGACGTAATAAGTCAGTCATCCGTTCAATAATCTCGGGTTGATATCGTCCATAGAGTTCTTCTACTAGAAGCTCAAATGCATTTTCTGGTTCGTTCTCAGTAACAAAATTCCTGAGTCTAAACAGATTCTTTTTTAATGGCTCAGGTAAGCACCACCAGGCCAAGGCAAAACTTTCTATAGGGTCGGTCATCCATTTTAGTTTAAAATAATATTTGGCTTCTTCCACCCATTCAGAATGGTTGTCTGGTCTGTACATGGTGAGCTTAAAGTTGCTTTCCATAGAATTGCGGCAAAAACGATCATCTACATCATTAAGGATCCTGGCGCAGTCGCCATTTTTTATAGAGGCCCTTATGTCACTAACATAAGGGGGTCTATTGGATGCCAGGCCCGGAAAATGCTTATATGGGGAATGATCATCTATTTTGGAACACTTAAGTTCCTCTTGAACTATCTCTTAAGCTACAATCCTTAAGTCCGCTAGCCAACTGCTCTGTATCCTCAGTATTTAATGAACCAGATATGATATTATTAAATTACTTGTAATTTATATATTATATTAATTAAGTAAGCTTACCCGGATACGCTGATGTCCACAAATTTACTGAACTGGAATGATTGAGACCTTAAAACAAATATACACTTTAAATACCCAAAGCAAATTTTTTATTCACAAAGAATCGGAGATGGAACCACGCAGTGTCCCGCTTATGCTATTCAGAAACTCAGATCAAAACACTCTCATTTCCTTCCACAAGACAAATTCAAAACTTTGACAATATGAACAAAAGTACTTCCAAGAAAGTTTAAAATATTTTTAAAAAATTACAATATTATTTTACGAAACCAGCGATAACATCAAATGTCCAAAAATAAAAATTGATTTATTTTTATATGAGAGGTTAATTTCTGTCCGATAATTAATTTAACCTCTACACCAGGAAGTTACTCTCTTTTTTAAAAACCTACAAATTTATAAGCAATTGCCAAAGGGGCTTAGAGAAAGGCATCCATCTAAGGTGTCTTTTAAATTTTTATCTACTGAACTAGAAAATGTCTACAATCATGCTGATATTTTTTATTCTGATTATGATCATACTTTCTCATGGTTGAATAAAAACAAGGATAATTGTTATCGGAAATAGAATTTAATATAATGTTATGCATTATATCATCATGTCAGTAAACAATACATACAACCAATTACTAGTCATGGTTCTCATTTTTTTGCATGATGTTACACTCGAATTATATCTTAATTTTTCCTTTTTTTTGATGATGAATCTATTATTCTTTACAGCCAAATTTTCTGATATTGATATATTGTACAGTACACTTAGTGCGATTTACTTATCTACATGAGACTAATTGCACATTTTTATGTGATGTGATATCTTTGCCTTATATTGAAAATTTTCCAATTTTGTTATTTGACGGAACATGTGTGGTTTGAATCCAAATAAAGACATTCTAATCTATTCTATATATATATACACACATTTATATATATATATATAAATTGTGGTATTGTATTTCTTTTAATCTAGCTTTCGAGCTAGAAGTAAACCCACTGAATTAAACCAATAGCGGAACAGAACAAAACAACCGTCAATCAATTATTGTTTAATAACATATCAATTTTAGAGAAATAAGCAAAATTGAAAATGCAGAGTAAGTTACTATAATAAAAGTGGTAAATAAATAAATAAGTTTAATTTTTTTCTATATATTGATAGGAATATATATATCTGTATATATATATATATATATATATATATATATATATATATATATATATATATATATTGAGAGGAAACAAATAATAATAAGCCTGAGATTTATTATGTTTTGGTATCATCGTTGATTCATCACATTTTTTCATCACATTAATGATGTTGAACGGCTGAAACTAAACATATCAATAAGAAATAAGATGTATTTTTTTTCCTAATTAAGAGATATATTTTCGACCAGCCATATTTTGTTAATGTAAACATGATTTGGTGTAGGGTGTAAAATAAGTTTACTTTCAATTGCCTATTTACATTCTTACTTAACCAAATTAGAATAAATTTTCTACCGGCCGTCTCAAGCAATGATTTTTTATAAATTATAAACAATAAACTATCCAAATTCCTCAAAAAATTTTTTATCATATGAAATATTGTGACATGATGATTAAATTTATGCTCTAAATCTTTTAATACGAAATTTAATATTTCAAATATATTAATATTTAAGGTGCTAAAGAGAATGACTTTGTTCACAATACTTTACCTGTACCACATTTACACTGATGTCATATATAGCATATACTCTTCTTTTCCGATCGCAAAATACCTTCGAAAATTCGAGTAAATTTGCATTACCTATTTAAATATGTATTCAAATATTTTAACTCTTGTTATAATTATAGCCCCTCTACTTTATTAAAGCCAAAGAATTTTTTCGTGGTGTTTTAATTTGAAACACAAAAACAGACGTCAATCAAACAACGGACACTTTGTTTTACTTCCATTATGAACAGTTTACTATAAATAAGATATGTGTTTGATTATCTCATAGTGACCGGTAACCTTTAGCTTCAATATAGACTGAGCAGTGATTATTCTGCCATACGCCAGTTTACATATGTCTAAAAAATGAAAATTTACAAAATCAAATTTTTATGTCTTATTGGTCAACAACATTAGCACTAACGAATGTTACGGAATTTGATTAAAATTGTCCTGTGCTACTGAAGCATTTGGATAACTTTTTCATATACCAAGTTTTAATAACGGAATGGCGGTTCGCGAAATGCATTTTACGGATCAAGCAAGGCCGATCCATTCAGGATTAAGCGCAATAATTTACCGCACATTGAATATCAGGGACTGGCTGTTATCTTTAACTTTACGAGTCATGATATTAGAAATTTTCTTCAATGATTATTCATTCTTTTATCTAAAAATTTTCCATCCATTTAGATATAATCATTTGTAATTGTTTTTTTCATATTTACTAACATTAATACTACCTCAGGTACTCTTGCCTTCCGATTAATTATAACCATGCAATGAAGAAAACCACGTGCTTTAAACAAAGTGATTACGTCAACAGGAAAATACCTAAAACGAATTTTATGCAGCATGTGGCGGCCAAATTCTGAGCTAGTATGTCGAATGACATTTGCGAGTTGAAATTCATCAAATACCGGGCGAAGGCAACAGGGTCGAAACCAAATTTTTTATACGATATTCCTTCAACTTTGTATGCAATGACCTCAGCAACTAAATGGAGATTAGCAAATCGGACAGGCTACTTGTACGCCATGTTGTTAGTTCTCTATCTATTTGCTGTTTGTTCTGAATTTCTTGCTATAGTAAAGTTTAGTTCAGACCAAGGTAAATTAAATTAAATAAAAGGGTTATGACAACTATTTTCACGAGGATATCTTCTGTGAGAAGAATACACTGTTAAACTGACTACAATTCAAGAAATATCAATCATTTATATAGGTTATTTAAAAAATAATACATTTGACTTTATTAATTGGATAGCAATCTTTAATTTTTGACCTTCAGTCACCAATGTTTTTCTTGTGTTGCATGTGATAAAGCCGTATTTATGCAGTGGAGAGCGGATGATTGATACCTTCCCTGAGCATGTGATGGCGTAAACAGCCAGTAGAGTTTTCCGATGATAGGGTCGATCTCTGATAAAAACTGGCTGCTCTTTATTTTAATTGTTATAAATTTGATAATATATTTGACTGATTGGGCCTGATATTTCTTAATGCATGATATCGAGAAAACTGCTGACAACCTTGCTTACTCGATAGTTAGTTAATTCAACGCAGTCGTAGATCTCGAGTTTAAACGTTGACAATATTAAAGAGAAGAATTAGGCCTCATTCGAAAATTGGTGACAAGTTATTGGGTGGTACATATGACTCCACAAAATTTGACAGAATATTTATGCCATGTGTGCAATATAATACGTACTACGGGGATTGGTGTTTAATATATTACTAAAATATTTTATTCGTAACATTCAGCTATGCTAAATTTTCACTGACATTACATATATGGCTATAATGTAGTGGTAGGTGACTTTAATAAGTTACAGGACTGTGAATTATCCAATTTTTTTTCTAACCATGATCTCAAGCAGATTATAAATGAATCAACTAGAGGTTCGCAATGCTTAGATCATGTATATTTAGAAATTGAAATGGTGAAATCGCACAGTTATGAAGTTGTCAATTATTTCAAAGAATTGGACCATAAACAAATTATTTTACAATGGAAATTCTTGAGTGGCATAACACAGAAACTAAGTTATGAAAATGCACACGTGCACTGTTCCAGAATAAACTGGAATTTCTTTAGAGAATTAAGCATACTGATTGATTATGAGAGTTTTTGTTTCTTGAATACTGATGAATTTGTTTCTTCTGTTTCATCGTTATTATCTGTTTTATTTCAGGCATCTACGTTTACGGACATTATACCGAAACGGTTTAATAGGAAATTGTGTAAACTAAGAATTAAACGAGATAATATAATAAAAGCTTTAAAAATAGGGAACAGAACAAACTTTCATTATGTTTATTTTCATGATGCTGTTATTAATGATGTGTTTGAGATTAAACTTATGCAAGAAATTAAGGATTTAGGCATAACTATTCAATGTACAGCTTCTGCTGAGAGACATATTGAAAGTATAGTAGGCAGTGCCAAGAAAAGATGGGCACTAATAAATCGAAATATTTTATCAAATGATATAAAACTTCAAATGTATATAATATGGATTAGACCGGTACTAGAATATGCTGTCGCTACCTGGAATCCATTAAAAAAGGGTTTGTCTAATAAGATAGAAGCTGTACAAAGAAAAGTTGTGAAACATATTAGTCCTATTTCTTGCACTATATACGCCTCTAGATTACATTTTGCATCATTGCAATCTCTGTGGTTTCGGAGGATGTGTTATTGTATAAAAGTTTTCCATCTGAACCAGTGGACTGTTGCCTATATGACTCCGATAAGAAAGAGTCAATAAATTGGTACTAGATCTGGACATATGGCAATATCTCCTCCTTTTGTGGGGAATGTTATTCTCTTTCTCGAAAATCTACAAAATTTATAACCAATTGCCGAAGGGGCTTAGAGAAATGCCTTCATCTAAGATGTCTATTAAAACTTTATCTACTGAACTTGAAAAAGTCTGCAATCCTGCTGATATCTTTTATTTTTTTGATTATGATAGTACTTTCTCATGGTTGAATAAAAGACAAGGATAATTGTTATCGGAAACAGATTTTATTGAGATTTTTATTCCCAAGTTTTGTATTATTATAATTGAAATGTTATGCACTATATCTTCAAATTAGTTAACATTACATACAATCAATTGCTAGTCATTTTTGCATAATGTTACACTCGAATTATACCTTAATTGTTCCCAATTTGATGATGTATATATTATTCTTTTCAGTCGAACTTTCTGATATTGATATATTGTATTGTACAACTAGTTAGATATACCTATCTACATGATATTAATTGCACATTTATTGTGATGTGATAATTTTTTTATATATTGTACAATTTCCAATTTTATTATTTGATGGAATATGTGTGGTTTGAATCCAAATAAAGATATTCTATATTCTATATATTCTATATATATGCATATAGTAAAATTTAAATAAGCAACAGATTTCATGCCCAATTTGGAAAAAAGGTGTAAATATTGCTCACATTTCCTTCGAGTATTTTTTATTCTTTATAAATTTCTAATGAAAATTTAGCTTGTATCATAGAATCAAAGTGACTGTAAAATTTAGGATAAAATATAAATTTATAATAACTTCGAAAGTATGTTTACAGATTTTTCTCTGAAATCTTTGTATATAACTCATGTATTTAGCACAATTGCAATCAAATAAATATAGTATTACAATCAAAATAACTCAACCATTTCAGGAAATTGAATCCAAATAGTATCTTTGTAACAGCAATATACGGGCGACCGTAATAATTACATGTGAAAATAATAATGCTCATTAATAAATATATCATAAATAGATCACCAATTTATTATAATGCGTTAAGATATTTTTAGACTTACTCTGATCGCGCTTAAAATATACTTTATTTTCAATAATTTATTAAAACGGATCAGATATCAAACGGAAGATTTGAATGCATTCCTTGAGATACGAACTCAATACTTTCAGGTTATATTTCACGGACATGTAATAAAACATGTTGAATTTTTAAAGCAAAATTTTCTTGTTGACTTGATTTTCATGAGGATTAAATTTTTAACGATTACTGAGCAAGTGCTATTATCATTAATTTAAATTCCTTCCTTCAATCCGTCGTCACGCAAAGGTTGTTTTCCCCTAAGCCAACAAAATTTTTATCATTAGGAATAAGTCAATAGCGTCCAAATATTTTGATCAAATAAAACTAATTTGGGTTCGCTCTCTTGTGTCAAAATATATGATATGTAAATGAACTAAAACATACCTACACGTATGGCTATGTTGTTAGCCTAATCTAAAGTCGTTTATTAAATATTTGTTTCTATTACTTGTCCCTCTGCGTTTAATTGCTAAATCATATGTCAAATACTCCCTAGGTTCAAGAGCCATGGAATGAAATTCCCCTACGTTGTTTATTAAGGAATAAACTCTTGCACGCTAAATACCAATTTATGGTAGCAAAACCTGCTGCAATTGTAAAATGTGATCTCAAGGTTCGAGTGGACAAATTAATGCTTTATCATTAAATTTTGTCGTCGTAGTCACTAAAATTTTAAAGAATTTAACAACTTGCGGTGTCCCCCAAAGAATAAAATCTATTCTGTAAATTTTTACGAGATATTGCAAATACGTATATATTTTGATTTATTGGTTTAAATCTACTTGACTGGTGCAAATGGCGGGTTTCACTACAAGCTATCTAATCAATGCAGTAATTATCAAAATATTATTTCAACGCTGCGTTGCAAAATTCTGAATCAAATTTGAAATAAGCTTGATAGTTGCTAAAATTGGATAGAACAGTTGTTTCTTTATTTGAAGCAATTCCGAAATTGATATGTACTAGAACATTTGAGATTGTTAATCTCGACAGGATGTGATATATTTTTTACATTGTGTCGGTACAATCATGAAAAAAGCTGAATATTCTTATAATATATAATAGCCAACATATTTGCTTCGAAAAGCAATATATGCTTGTTAAAGTTAGAGTAGAAATATTTTTTACCGATTGTCCTATTTTTTTTCATGCATTGCAGATCGTTCGGTCAAAGATAATTATTGAAAGAAGGCCAGTTATTCTTCAACTAAATGGCGAACATGCAAAAAAATCTATATTGAGGTGTGCCTAAACATATTTCTCTTTTAGTCAGCAATAAATGTAAAAAAGTCTGATGTGCTTAAGTAAAATATAGCGCCAATATTTTTGCGTTTGGTGAAGTTGTATTGTGGCAACATATTTAGTATCTTCAACATAATTATTCAAATTGACCAGTACATTTGAAAAATGTTAGCAATTGATTAATGATAAGGCCATTAAGATGCTCTTATTCGCTTTCATCGAACAAAACCTGCCATAAATATATATAGTTTTTAATAAAATTATATCAAACCACCTTTTAGTATGATATATTGGTTTACCTCTTAAGATGAACATTTTTATTAACGATCAAATATTGGAACATTGATACGATCATATGCTGCACTTATACCTATTAAAGTCTGAAATAAGCATCAAGAATAAACGTGGAATTTTATTTTACCATTTGTTTAATTTTCAGAAAGTGCTGCACATGATCTATTAAAAATTAGGGCAAATACGATGTGATATATGAGATAGAAGACCCGTGCTGCCATTATTTATAAATAAAATGAAATCTGAGAAAAAACCATTTTCGGGTTTTCACCTAAACCACAATTATTTTGTATATAAATTAGGAAAGCGGAAACGGGAAGTAATTTGAAGCGTAACATTGGGCAAGAGATTGTCGCAATTATATTGTAAGTGATAAATCCAAACGCCAGAAAATATAATCTTAAAAAATGTACATTGATAGGCCATAACTTATTACTTCTACATATTTCATAGTTATTACGTAAGGAATAAATAGATGAAGGACCCATACGAAACGATGTATTTCCTATAAAATGACAGTTTTAAATATATATATATATATATATATATATATATATATATATATATATATATATATAAATATATATATATAAATATATATATATATATATATATATATATATGAATAAATAATTTCTAGATGTACAAACGAATTTTAATTGAACTTTGGAACATGTTATCGTAATACAAGAAATACAGTCATAATTTATCGATTTATAAAATGAATTTGTTTGAACCAACCAGGTAAGAGACTTCGTTGGATAAATGTAAAATAAGCCAATACAAAATATACATAAATTTATGCATGATCATCATCCCGGAGACAATAACTGACTATCTAGGATCAAACCGCAATGAATATATATATATATATATATATATATATATATATATATATATATATATATATATATAAATCAAATTTAGATAAGCGGGTCTCACATCTAGCAGTCTTGCATTCATTGTACCTGACTAGAAATGTCGGTTGCACAATTTCTACGCAGTCAAAAATATTAACCTTTTGCAGCTTCCGCCACATACACATATATTTAGGAAATACAATTTAACAATAATTGATTGCGCGGGTGGTGGTAACAATTCTTTAAAAAAAGTTTGTGAGCTTGAAGTAAAAACCAATCCCATTGTAATTAACTAGTCGTCGAACAACATAACAAAACTAACGCCAGCCGCAACGCACCAACGTGTTTGTACCTTCCATGGTCATCATCAGAGTACGAAGGCAAACTGACTATTGAGGATCAAACCACAATGAATATATAGAGAAATCAAATTTAGATATGCGGCTCTCACCTCTTGCAGTCTCGCATACAATGAACCTGACTGGAAATGTCGGCTGCACAATTTCTATGCAGTCACAAAGATTAACTGTAACCACCACCCACACAATCAATTATCGTTAAATCGTATTGCCTATATATGTATATGTGGCGGAAGCTGCAAATCGTTAATGTTCGTGACTGAATAGAAACTGTGCAACCGACATTTCCAGTCAGGTTCATTACATAGAATTGCTAGAAGTGAGAGCCGCATATCTAAGTTAGATTTCCATATATATTCAAAGCGGTTTAATCCTCGATAGTCCGTTTGCTGCGTCGGCCTTCTGGTGATGATCATGGAAAGGTAAGCTTGGTCAGTGCATTGCACCTGGCGATACTTTTGTTATGTTGTTTCAGCATGCTTTTCAGTTTTTAAAATGGAGATATGTGCAAATTTTAATATATTTTAGGTTACAGAACGTATAAGAAAAACTATAAGTGATTAATATTTCGAAGTTTTATGCAAATTTACTGTGATTAAACTAAGAGATGTATAAAAGCTTGCACAGTGTACCATCAAAATTTGTTCGTTTACATACTGTCTACGACCTATTACTTCTCTCAATTTAAATGCAAAAAATTTTGTTGAATTTATTATTTATAATGCAAAGAATCACCAATATATTTGATAAGAACTGTATTTGCTTTCCGCGTAGTAGATGTGGCAATTTATTTAAATATATTTATATTGTTCGATATTTGGCTTTTAATAATTAGCAAATATGCGGTGGAAATAGCAATTTGTTTTAATTATTCCACTTTTGAAAATGAATTATCTGTACTCAATTCAGTTTTTATTTGTCGGACTCTTTTCATTTTACATATTTTTCAATATTATAGAGGCCAATTAGAATTGTAAGTACGATGTAATTGTAATTTACAAAATTACATAACATGTACAGAAGTTTCGTTTATTAGGCTCATATGCCAGATGTGCATATAATGGAGGTTTAATCCAATTAATGATGATGGAGACCAAAAATATGCCAAAATGAAACCGAGTTTCGATTCTATCGCAAATTGCTCTAATATAATATATTATGACTGTTATATTTAAGCTTACAATATTCGGAAATTTAATGATAACATGCCAAAACATTCTCGTTATGATATATGGTTTCAGATAAAATTTAAATGACTATTTGTAGCAAAAAGAAAGTTGCCCAATTATACATATACCTAAACATAAAAGCAAATATAAATATTATTTATAGAATGTCGAAATTTCTCCGTTTGATTTGTGTATTTTTTAAATAAATGTGAATTAATATTAAATAAAAATATGTTGGACGTTCGATTATGTATCATAATTATATATGTATTACGTGGAAATTGAGCGTTATATTATTTTTCCCACATACCATGGCATATATTTTCATAAATAAGAAAGTCTGCCGGAAAGTAAAATTTTAAAATGCATAATATTCAGATTTAATAATGTTGTTATTCAAAATATACGTGAAATTATTTAAATAGTCTTCGAAGCTCATATAAACAATCATATATATATATATATATATATATATATATATATATATATATATATATATATATATATTACTTAAAAGGGAGAAAATGCGTATTAATATCAAAGTGAACGATGGACATATATTTAGAGTCTGCTAAATACCACATTACAATCTTTCATTTATCGTTGGTGTTGATTTGATTGTGTTGGTGGTAACTTATCTGATTCTGTTTTACTTCCATTTCCTGTTTGATCTAATATGTTAGTGTATAGGCGTATGTGTCTCCGTGTTTGTGTCTCGTTTTGAGTAGGTGTTTGTTTCGTTGGAATTTACGTTTGCGAATGTTTTCCGCGAGTGTTATTGTTCGTTTTGCCTTGTTCCGAACACAGCGCTTCTTTGGAAATGAAGATAATTCGGATACTTGAGGAAGCGAAGAGATAAAGTCCATCACCCAAGACAGAAAAGCGTGGTTAATTTAAATATGCTTATCGCACTGCTTAAGGACTAATAATGACATTCAAATTGAGCTAGCCTAATGAAGTCATGATTTATTCCAGGTTTACATTCACAATTATATTTTTGTACGCTATAATTTATTTATATAAGTTTGATTAGTAAAATATAAATATACAGTTCACTTAATTGACAAATTTAACTGATATATCATAGTTCTTATTAAATAACTATTCACGGTGTAAAAAATGGAGCTCGTTGATTAATAAAGTTAAAAGCAATTAAGGGTTTTCATCAGAGATGTACGTGTGAAAGTAATCATTCTTTTATTTTATGGCCATCATATATTTCCATTATCCTCATTATCACCTGCCACGAGATAAAATTATTTTAGCCTTTAATTTTTAGACCACGTGACTGTAGTAGTATATTTCTTTTATTGTTCACTGCCCTCGAAACAATGGGCTCTTATCATATAGCCATCTACAAACCCAAATCAATATACTTTTGTCTTAATAACGTGGTTTCATTTGCAAAGCTTTATTCGTTAAAGATTGAACAATTCCGATCTAATTTTGTAAGTTACTTGCCAAAGATTTAACGACGTTTTTTAACTAATGAGTTACTTAAAGGAATGCACCTGAAATATTATCTACAAAAAGTGTTGCAGTAACTGCAAATATGAATTGTATTTTTTCGAAGACTAATATTCAACATTCAACTGTGCTTCTGAAGCATCCATCGCCAAGTTAATCGTAATTATTGTTGGAATGTGATCCATTGGATTATAAAAGAAAACAACAAGTCAAATTAGACGCTAAAACCTATTTTTCTTTAATGATTTAATTTGCGTAGTTAAATATTTACATCGATTGAACATCAATATTTACTACAAAACTGGCTGGATTAATTTATTATTTCGACCTCATATTTTTGCGTTTAGTTTGAGTTAATAAAAAAAGTAATAGGCAGGAGACAAAGGAAATAAGATAGTGCGATCTAACATGACGGAGAAGTCAGTGCTTCTGAAAACAGCTTTACCCTTTCTCTGATTTTAAAAATGTTAATGAATAAATATTAGCAGCATTTTATATGAAATAACAATTTATCTGGTCAATTATAATAAAAAATTAAAGTATTGAATTTATTTAACATTTCAACCTTGCTGTCTGCATTGCCGACTGAGAAGGAGACTTTAAAATTAATCATAGTAACCGATTTAATATAAATCTTCCATGCATTTATTCAAGAAAAATTACAAATTTTGCAAATTGTGTCAAAACTTCGTGTTATTCCATTGAAATGAAATTTCTTCTTTATACTGAAAGTTTAATATGGGTTTTGAGAATAATTTTATCGTTTATATCTTGACATAATGGTATTCTTTAAAAACAGGGAACGTGAAGAATAAAGATTTTCTAAATAGACGCTTGTAGTATTGTAAATATTTTACAAAAATATCAGCTCCTAAATATTATATGGATTTATACCAGTCATATACGTATTTTAAATTTAGCTAGAACTATTGGCCAACTTATTTATGTTAGTTAATTTTCTAAAGTGCATTAGTTACAAAATATGACAAGAAAATTTCTTAAGATTCACTTTGTGAATTTTACACATAAATTAGTTGTTTGGATTTAGAAGCGCTATTTATTAGCAATAAATATGCAGCATAGGTTCGAGTATTACATATTTTTTTTAAATAATGGAACACTAAGTATAATATTTCATTCGTTATATATTATTCATTTATGAGCAATAGGCACAGCGGTTTTAAATCCAATAAGAGAATGACGAAGCAGTTTGAAAATAATACAATCAGGCAAAGATATAATATTTTGGGTGGTTTAATTGCAGTTGCAAACTTGCAAGATTCTTCATATATACAGCAAAACGTATAGAAATATTCTTTTGAAATGCAAGATTTAATAACATTTATTGTACCTTTCTTATATGCAAAAGCAAAAAGAAATTTTATCAGATACAAGAAACATGCCTTTTTCATTATCTTATCAAGAATCTACTAATGAACATATCTTTATATTTAAATTGGAAAGAAAAACACGATAGAAAAATGTATACATCGTGAGAGTGTGAAAAAACGGTAACCAATCAATTGCGCGCGTCACATCCAGTTCAATTTCAATGCCTGAACATGCTTCTTTTGCTTGCAAATCTCCGGCTGCAAATTCCTTAAGCATGAGGCTTCATGTGTGGCTAGCTCACTTTTGTTATTGCATTTATTAATTATTTTGAAAGCAATGTCTGGAGAACACACGTGCGATATTTCTATTATGTGTTCCGCAATTGCAGACATGTAGTCACCATTTTATTAAAAACAAGCATTTATGTTTAACAATAATTGATTGCGCGGATGGTGGTAACAATTCTTTAAATCAAGTTTGCGAGCTTCAAGTAAACACTTATCCCATTGTACTCACCTGTCGTCGAATAACATAACAAAATTAGCGCCAGCCGCAAGGCATTGACGCGTTTCGACTTTCCGTGATCATCATCAGAATACGACGGCAAACTGACTATCGAGGATCAACTCGTCAGTGCGTTGCGACTGGCAGAAGTTTTGTTATGTTTTTCGACGACTGGTTAAATACAATGGGATTGGTGTTTACTTCACACTCGCAAACTTGATTTAAAGAAACGTTTATGTTACAATGTTCTCTCATTCGAGTTATTAACCGTCTGGTCGATTGGCCTACATAAATTCATCGACAAATTGCGCATGTATATTTGTAAATAATATTTGATATCGACATTTACGGCTGTTTCTATTTGATTGCTGGTAAAGGCAAGTGTGTTACCTCAAAATACCACTCTCAGTTAAGCTGCATTAAATGCGCGGGTTTTTGTTGCTTCAATTTCCCTTTGTGCCATTCAGGAAAATTCATCCCCTTAAATGGGAGGCTTAAGTTGACAGATTTCTCTTCAGGCCCAAAATACCTCTGTTTCTGTTTAATTGCTCTTTCAATAATTGATTCAATTGCTTATCTGGGATAACCATTAATCATTAAATTGTTAATTGTTTTATTATATTCATTTTCTTGTGAATCTTGACTAACCACAACTGTCAATTCTTGAAAAGGAACCACGAACTGTTGATTATTTATATTGAAATGGCACAAAACTGCTCTAATGCAAATACTGTGCAGACCATGTTGATTTATGGTAAATTGTTCTGTTTTATTTACCATTAGTTTCTTTCTTTAATAGTACATGTAGGAAAAGCAGACAATCATCTTTCTCGTGCTCTGACGTGAAGCTGTTCTTCTTATGTGCTTTGTTAAGACTTTGAAGCAATGTTCGTGATTGGAACATTTTATTAAAGACAATAAATATATCATCCCCGTATCGTATGTGTTCAGCCCATTTACTTATGTCACTATTTAATGATGTGTTCTCTAGGCGCCCTTGGAAAATCTCAGCTAATACTGGTGAAAAGGCGCTCCCCATTGCCACATCATCAGTCTGTTTATAGATGCTTCCATTAAAACAAAAACGTAGGTCACATCCAGGTCAAGCGCAATGCTTTAACACACATCCACTGCTTGCATACATCCAGTTGCAATTTGTTTATGTATAAAGATTCATATGTGGCTAGCTCCCTTTGTTATTGCATTTAGTACTTATTTTGAATGATAAGTCAGGAGAACATAAGTGCGATGTTTCGACGATGTGTTGCGCAAATGCAGACGTATATTTACCGTTTGATTTCACACAAACATTTTAGAGACACAGGTCTCCCAGACGAGAAATGGACCGTCTGGTCGATCGGCCTACGAAAGTTGATCAACATATTGCGCAATAATATTTGTAAATAATATTCCATATCGACATTAACGGCTGTTTCGCAGTACGTCTTGCGTACGTAATAAGATAAATTTGCGTAATGTGTGACCTGTCACCGGCGATGATAATATTTTCTGTTCTAGGGCCTTGACTAAAATATCAATGGTTTCATCAGTAGGAACATTTGTAAACAAAGACGTAACCTCTACAGATACTCTTATTTTGTTTTTAATATGTATATCTTGAATTTTGTTTACAAACAAACAAATCGGCAAGTGTATAATTACCTTGTAGTTTAGCTAGTGCATGAAATGAAGGACTCACCATTGATAAAATTGGCCTCATAGACAAGGATTTTTGTGTGTTTTTGGTAATCTGTACATTATTGATGAAGATGATCCAACTAGCTTTGAGCTTCTGTGTAGTGGCCTCATCAATTAAACCGGCATCTGTCAATATCTTAATTTCATTTATTGCTTAGCGCTTCACTTTGTCCATTTCATTTGATTTAACGTTTGGGTGTGTGAATTTTGTATTCTCCTTTAACTCGTTATCCAACTTTTGTATGTAGACAGATTTGTCAGTCATAACTACGCTCTTGCATTTATCGGCGCGTAGTATTATGATTCTGCAATTCTTCTGATACCTTTAAGCGTATTTAGATGTTTCTTTTTCTATGCTTGCTGTTCTGTGCTTCTAGCCAATTTCAAATGTGAAGCCTGATCAACTAATGTAGCCTTGAACTAATTTTTTATAATCAATACTGAAAGGTTCCAAATCAGCTGTCTGATCAGATATCAATTCAAATGCTGTCTCAAAATCAACATTACCTGTATTAGAAGGATGTTTTCCATAATATCGGCCCATGAATAGTGCCTCCATTCTCTACTGGTAAATTTGCTCTTTTGATAAGTTAAGTATACGCTTACCAAGATCGGTCGGCATTAATTTACACAAAACTCCAGGTTTTATATCTTTTTCCAATTTAATAAAATCGCTTGCTTTATGTTTCGTCATAATTGCCGGTAAAAACGTCAAAGCACGAAGAGTGTGATCATCTGGTTTTCTTAGATATACTATTAAAGGAAGAAACTAATGGTAAATAAAACAGAACAATTTACCATAAATCAACATGGTCTGCACAGTATTTTCAATACAGCAGTTTTGTGCCGTTTCAATATAAATTAACAAACGTTCGTGGCTGCTTTTCAAGAATTAACAGGTTGGTTAGTCAAGATTCAAAAGAAACTGAATATCATAAAGCAATTAACGATTTAAGGTCTAATGGCTATCCTATATAATTAATTGATTCAATTATTAAATGAAGAATAAAACAGAAACAAACATTCTATGGGCCAAAAAAGAAAACAGTCTACTTAAACATCCCATTTAAGAGGAGGGCAGGCTCCCGAATGGCACAAAAGAATGTTGAAGCAGCTTTAACATGCACATTTAATGCAGCTAAACTGCGAGTTTTATTTAGGGTAACACACTTTTCTTTACCGGCAATCAAAAAGAAACAGCTGTTTATTGCGATATAAAAAAATATTTACCAATATACATGTGCAAGTTGTCGATCAACTTATGTAGGCCCACAGACCAGACGGTTAATTACTCGAATGAGGGAACATTGAAAGTTAAACGCTTGTTTTAAATCAAATGGTGATTACCCGCCTTCAAATGCGCAACACATAGTAGAAACATCGCACGTATGTTCCCCAGACGTAGTATTGAAAATAATTATTAAATGCAATAACAAAATGGAGCTAGCTACATATAAAGCCTTATGTAGAAACAAATGTTAGCCCGATTTATCGAAACATGTTCAGGCATTGTGTTTGAAGTGGATGTTACGCAGGCAATTGATTGATTTCCGTTTTTCCCAATCTCTATATGTTCACATATTTCACTCTTGTATTGCTTTCAAATATACATAAAAATATATGTCTATTAGTAGATAATTGAAGAGATAATATGAAAGAAAATTTCTTGTACATAATTTTTTTTGTTCTTAAACTGCATACAATGTGTATGAATATATATCCAATTGGTGTCTATATTCAGAATGCACCAATCATTAAAATTAAAATTGCTCCCAAATGTGAATATAATAGAATAAAATAGAATAGAACAAGAATAGATAAGATAAAATAGAATAGAATACAATAGAATACAATAGAATAGAATACAATAGAATAGAATAAAAGAGAATAGAATAGAATAAAAGAGAATAGAA
>JAQBSW010009321.1:0-29466 GCA_029291075.1 Eudiplozoon nipponicum | reverse complement strand
ATGAGCGTTAAACACTGCAATCCGCACTTGCGCTGTTACCAAGTGAAGAAAACAAATTTGCGCAAAAAGGTGAAGCGAAAGTCTACACTCGGAAAAATAGCACACGTACACGTAACAGCCAACGATGCGAACGGAATTTTAACTCTCTAGCCATCAATACAATAATGACCAGATCTCAGACATCACATTGAACTACAGCGAGAAATACCTTTGCATGCAAACAGACACACAAACAGACACAGAAACATACACACTTACCAATCCGCCAAAACAAGAAATAGAAGTAAAACCGAGTCAGATTTGTTGCCACCCACATAATCAAATGAAAACCCAGAATGTATATAAATGAAAGACGTTATAAAAGCTGTAATTGGCGGAAATAAATGGCTCTTTATCCATTTTATATGATATTTTTTCCAATGTAGAAATATACTATATATATATATATATATATATATATATATATAATCTACATGACAGAGAGAATACGACATGGTCCAATGGAATAATATTTATTATTAAATATTTTCGTCTGTGTCTACCAGTTTCCTGTTTACGTTAGTTCCTATTTGTTAATCCCTTCATCATCTTGAATATTTTGTGGTCAATCCAAAATTAGTTGTGTCGCAGTGCAGAACATCTCCCTTGCATAAACCAACATGCTGTGTCCTCGCATTCAAATTTGAATTTGTCAGACATCAGTGAAAGTGTCATTTTTGTGTAAGGCGTCTGTTACTTTTGAAGCCTTGTCAGTGCACTTTATTAAAATATAGATTTTACATCTCTTTGTTTTACCTATTTGCACATTTAATCTTATTAATTGCGACGTCTTCGCAAGTCAGAAGCTTTATTCAAATTTTGCCCTGGACCATTACGAAAAATAATCAATAACGTCAACTTAATCCGAGAGTAGTGTATACTCATAAATTGCTGGATTGTGTACGTGAGATGCACCCGTATTTAACAATTTTATGTAGATGCAGTTTTGTGGATTCATTGTAAATTTTATAATTGCCAACATAGTTAGCGTTGCAGATATGTTGCAATTTGTATACGAACCATCGTTTGGACGAAACAGAGATTCTACCTTTTTTTCGTTATATACTTATAAGTACTTATATATATATATATATATATATATATATATATATATATATATATATATATATATATATATATATATATGCGTGTGTTTGTATATAGTTTACATTTGCTATTGCGAGTCAAAAAGCGCCTATTAATCTTTTGTACGGGTGATTGGAAATGCCGTGTCACCTTTTTTAAAATATATACTTTGTTTTGAAATGTTGCCTACGAAGCTTCCATATTTCAATTTTTCCCTTTTAAATTCACTGCAGGATAAATCTGCAGAACCGTTATAGAAAATATATTTCTCACTTCATCATTAAGATATTTGATTAAAAATACTTATCCCCTGAAAATAGAAGTAACTGGAAGCCTTTTGACATTTGCCTTAGTTAGAATAGATAATTAACTTATCAAGCTAGTTAAGTAAGTGCCAGGATTTGCTTTAGGAATATTAATTTGCAGAATTAAAAACTGAAAGACAGTCGATCTTCTGAAGTGTAAACTACTAGCAGAATGAGTTTTTAAATTAAATGTTGTATTTCATCTTTTAGCCTTGTTAGCAGATTTGAAAAAATATATAACATTCACAAAACAAATACAACAAAAAAACAGAATACTAATCAGGGAAAAACACAGTTCAAATATTATTGCACTCTCATCGCAATAAATATTCCGGCATCTTTGAGCAACTAACAAATTAAGCTTTTTTGAGAACAATTAGGTTTCAGTTCTGCAATTTTGTGGTCCTTGACCAGCAGAAAACCACATTTTCCCGTAAATATTGCAAAATTGGTTCATTTATATTAAAAACTGCTTGCTGTTTGAGATTTAATTTGCTGAATCCACAGACAGGTTTTCAGTACAATCACCGGTTACGCAGTGTTAAGCTGCATGGAAACAACCAACCGTCAATTGTAATTACTTGATGGGAATTATTCATAATATGAAAATCTATTCTCACAGGGCGGATTTGCATTAATGTGATAAAGAATTCCTCTGACTTCATGTAAAGCTTCGAGTTCAGTTTAACTTCACGTTAACACATGGCGTCAAATTGTTTGTGCCGGAATTAAAGCAGGTGTGCCAAACACGATGTTCAAATTTCGACTATTGAGAGAAATTTATGACGCAGGCACTTGGGATAATAGTGGTCGTCAACATTGACTGTCAAACTATCTAAAACAGTTAAATACTGTTTGTTTCGGAGAGCTAATATGTGTGCAAGTATGTATTAGGTTTTGCGAACCTAGTAACAAATTAGTTCAGTTGTGACCAGAAGGATAAACCAAAGACAGCATGAACGGGAAGTATAATCTCATGCACATTCGTTTCGTGCTTACTGGCGACTCATCAGTAGGAGCCGGTATTACGCCCTTTAACCACTATATATTTTGGTGAAGAATGTGGGAAAATAGGACGGTACCATGTACCTTTTCGGTACAATAATGTTGGTATCGGTTACTAACACAATAGCCATAGTGTTAGTATCCTTTACAGACTCGGTATATATTATATAGTGTGAGTTAGCGTTGAAGTCGCATTGTCGTAGACTATATGATGTTAGCTTCACTATTGCAAGTTTACACATTTGTCTAGGAGATTGTACCGTCCTATTATCCCACATTCTTGACCAAAATATATAGTGGTTAAATGACGTAATACCGGCTCCTACTGATGAGTCGCCAGTAAGCACGAAACGAATATGCATGAGATTAAACTTTCCGTTCATGCTGCCTTTGGTTTATCCTTCTGGTCACAATTGAACTAATTTGTTACTAGACTATCTTAAAGATGGAAACTCTGATTAAAAATCATCGCTACCAACTAACATATATCCACAAACATTACGATTTATAATGAATAAACTATGCATTGACTGTCGCGCAAGTGTAAAACGATCGCCTTATCCACCGGGGCATGCTTGGTGGATAAGCAAAATCAAATCGGCTTCTATTAATTTTATGATTTTTTCTACTCGCAATCTAAAAATAATGCTATTTGAAATATTGTGAATATGTTAGATTTTATTCAAATCAGTAAGTCCAATGTCGAATTGCGAACTATAAAAAACAGTTCATGTTGACAGCCATATTTTATATTTAGGTTAGGTTTGAACTTCAACGCATTTAATTTGCAAATATTAAGACATATCGGGCAAAAAGATGCTATACAATGTACGTTCGATAAATTTTAAATTGGTATAATTCTCTTATCCGAATTTGGAATACAGGATTCTAATTGTATCATAGAAAACATTGCACCATCCTTATCTAAACTTTATTAGTTTAGAACATCTTGTAACACGAAATTCTCGCAAGCTGGACAACGTAGAGTCTACAATGTCCCTATTTCATGACTTAAAATGTACTTAATAAAATGGATCCCTGTAAACAGCCGATCTTGGACGTCAAGTTTAAGAATGTCTATTAACCCCAATGACAGATTTCTCATTTCTTTGCTCTTTTACATGCGTATACTATCAAGCATTGCATCACGGAAGACAGCATGTACAACTTCTACTCCGACCTCAATTATTAACTATTTACAGCGAAGCGTTCAGTTATAATTGTTGATAAAGGCGACACTAGTCCTCACGTTTGTGCTCAATTCGCAGCAATAATGGTGAACAAATTTTGAAAACCTGTATAATGCATAAACTATATTTCCATTGCACGAAATTCGGATGCAATTTGGGGCGCAACATGACATCATCCAATCTACAGAAAACTGTAAATGTCAATATATCATGTAGCATTAGCTATAGATTGCGGGGTTGCATCCAAGATTGTCGCCAGTTTTTAAACGCATATGTCGACTTGAACCACGTTCTTCATTTGCTCTTACATTTTTCGGAAAGCTAAATATTTTAGCTTGCAAATAAATGTGAACAAATTCAAACGACCGGCTTTCCAACAAATATATGAATCTTAATTATATTCGATGGTAACTGGACTTGATCGTAAAATGTCTAAAGCTGTGTTGACGAATATGCAATTTTGTATTAGGTGTTGCAAACCTGGTAACAAATTAGGTAAAATATGATCAGAAGGATAAACCAAAGTCAACATGAAGGGAATGTATAATCTCATATACAAAGTCGTGCTTACTGGTCACTCATCAATAGGAGCCGGTATTGCGGCCTGTACCCACTGTATATTTAGGTGAGAAATATTGAACAATTGGACGGTACAATCCCTTGTTCGAATGTTTATACAAGCATTATTGGAGCTAACTTCATAGAAAGACATTGACAATGCTATTTCAAAGCCAACTCAGTTTATGTAATATATATCGAGCCTGTTAACGTTACTAACACTACAGCTGTCCGGTCGGTACATACTATTAACACGATAGATTTCAAGATATGCTAATTTCACTAATTTTGAGAATTAAAACAACTTCTGAACAACTATGACTTCAGCAAATCCTCATATTCTGGTCTTTATCGGTGTCATTTATAAACTTTCGTGATAATCGTGGCTTCAATTTACTAAATGTGTAATTGTTACATAATTTTCGCTGCGGAGAATCAATATATAAGCCGCTGTGTGCTTGAAAATATTCCTATCATTCATGCTGAATTTGGTTTTTCCTCCTGTTTATATTTGAACTAATTTGTTACTTTTTACGCAATATCTAATGCACAAGAAAAGGAATAGCGAAATTCCGGCCAAGAAGTGTTTGTCTAAATAATCGTTTTACCTTAAGGCAATACTTGAAACACGATAAGCATATGCTCGTCCCAAAGTAGGCATCTTCCCGGATTCCACCGGTGCATTTGACTTAGTGGAACACAATGTTCTGTTTTATATTCTGTTAAAAGTGTTAAACACAATACATTTGTAAATATTGTACACGCTCTCTAAACAAACACTTCAAGTTACGTTAAATTCTATAATAAATTAATTCAAGCAATGCTGTCTGTCAAAGATGTCCACTTTCCTCATTTAATTTTAACTTTGTTATTATGATTTATTATCTTCCATTCGATAAGGATGCATGCGTCGCAGTTCGCACCGGTAATAGATTAGACTATCTTGATTGTTCATAAGTTGCTGTACTATTATTTAGCGACAAATCTAATATCCAGGTCACCTTTACTAAATTAACAGTCATTATTTCCTCTTTCGGTTTTAATTCGCACGCAATTCTATGTTAGTTCTACAAGATCACCTATTATTCGCGTCAACTCTGCAGCTTTAATTTAAGCAATCACTAAAAACTGAGTTGCTTAATATTTTTTTTCATTATTTATAGACAAACACGGGCATCTCACTCTGCTTTAAATTTCGTGTGTACAATGCATCTGTCTAGTGCAGATTTGTTATACGATGGTGAAATGTATTCATTATGTTAGTAGAGCTTCAACCTCACAAGTAGTCGACCACCGGTTTTTGAGTAGCATTGACCTTGCATGTTGCCAAAAATGAAAAAGGAATTTTGGCATCCGTAGGTGTAGCTATGGATGTGCCAATATGTTCGCATTGTTAGGTAAAAAATAATGCCTCATCAACGGAGCTAGTTTGGTAAGGTTATCTGTATGCCGCCAATTTCCATTCCCAATGGAGAATTATGTTCTTAGCCAGTGCCATATTGAAGTGAAGAACAAAGTGGGCAGATTTGGAGGTGACAGGAACCGTTAAATTAAGCAACCATCAAATTGAGTGGCATAAAATCCGCTTGTCTAACAGTATGTGGTCCACCTGCGTTACGCTGTTCATGGACGGAAACACTGCACATTTTGGCATCGATGCGAAGTCAATGTTGATCTGATTGCAGATTTTTATGTGAATTATATTAAAATTATTTGTCTTAGTAAATCAGAGCTAATACAAAGTCCAATCATGCTTATTGAGCGATGACTTGAAGATCGTGAGCTAGTTTTATTGCAGATGTCGCCTTGTCTGAAAGTTGTCTTGGTTATAATTGTGTGTGTAAAAATCGAGATTGCCTCATTTTGGTGGGATATTGAACTACATCTTATAATTCATTACCCACATTTTGTCCACATTATTTCACTTCAAACTGATATTTTTGTCGTTTTTATTTCAAAAAATCAGTATTTAATCAATAGCTGTATGTATTTTTTGTGGTTTCATCTCGGTTACTCATGGTTATATAGTAGTTAAACATCAGATTTAAATAGCTATTGTATTGATGTCTGTTGTGATAATAAATATAATGAGGATGAAAATTATGATGATGGTGGTGATAATGATGACGATTATGATGAATATAAAGATGATGATGACGATGTCGATTATTATTATTATTATTATCATTATTATTATTATTATTTATTATTATTATAACTATTATTTTCTATAACCATTAATAACTTCCGATTGGTTAATTCCTATCGTTTATTAAAAGTTACGTGAAAGTAGCATGAAAAATATGTATCTTAAAATGTTAAATGTAACACTAATTAACTGAGGAGGAGAGATCGAATTAAACTTTAAAATTACCTGATCTGCGTTAGTCAAAACGCAGATCAGGTAATTTCAATTAATTCAGTATCGCAACAACGACATTCCTTCATCGGATTAAACTTTCGATCCTGAACTCATAAGAATATGGCAAGCTGCTAAATATTACCTGTTAAGATCCAGAGTACAATATTTGGTATATACGAAGTTATATGTCATTGGTGTTTTTGAAATGTCAGATGTTTTTTTGACCATCTGTTTGATAGTCACTAAATAATCGACCGGTCATTCTCTGAAATCAGCATCTCAAATATGGCTGAATTAGTCTGTTGCTGATGTGCAGTCTATTTCCAGTGTACAATGACCTTGTCCAGACAACGGCAAACAGCATGGATATCCATTAACGGATATTTCAAGGGCAACAGAGAAACCAACTAAAAAATTAGATGAATAATTAAACAACTATAAAATATTTCAGAACGAAGTTACCACATTTGCTTAAATCTGCTCTTGAAATAAATTTGACGTTTTGTGTGATTAGTGGCCTGACGATGAAACTAGAAATGCCGCTCCGAAACGTATCCAGTCAATGAAGATTAGATCGTACCTCATTTCCAGTGGTTAGTATGAACGATGCTGAAACCTTCGGAGGAAAGGCATGAATCAGCACTCGGATCTTCGCGAAACTGATATTGCAAAGCGGCAACTCACGAAAGCAACTCGTGGAATCTCTGAAAGTGACGCCCACACTGCGCAAGAATTCAAAGAATATCTGACAGAAAAAATAATAAAATGCCCCGTGAATGTATGGAAAACAAAAGTAAATTAAACTGTCTGTTTGATAGTAAATGAATTTGATTAAAAAAAATAAGGTTTCCATTTTTAATATAGAGGAATTAAACATTAAATGCAGTAAGTTTTAACCTAAACGAGTGATATTATCATTGGATAGGCCATGAAAAACATTAAGAATTGCCAATAGTTAAATAATGCTTGTTGAGGATAACTAATATATATGCTAGTATGTATTAGGTGTTGCGAAGCTAGTAACAAATTAGTTCAGTTGTGACAAAAAGGATAAACCAAAGACAGCACCAACAGAAAGTATAATCTCATGCACATTCGTTTCGTGCTTACTGGCGACTCATCAGTAGGAGCCGGTATTACGCCCTTTAACCACTATATATTTGGGTGAGGAATTTGGGAAAATAGGACGACACAATCTCCTAGACGAATGTATTAACCTGCAGTAGAGTAGCTAACATCGTATAGTCTCGAGAATGTGATTTCAACGCTAACTGACTCTATATAATATATATACCGAGTCTGTAAAGTATACTAACACCATGGTTATTGTGTCAGTAATCGACACCAACAGTATAGCACCGAAAGGGTACATGGTACTAACACTATGGTTGTCGAGTCGGTAGAAGGTAACAACATGATGGATATCAATGTATGCTATAGTTAACCGAAATTGAGAATTATATTTATTTCTGAACACATTTTACTCCAGTACATCCATAAACTCTGGCCTTGATTGATATCAGTTTTCACATTTCGCGGTAAGCATGATATCATTGCATTAAATATATAAAAGTTAAATAATGTTCGTTGTGGAGAACTAATATATATATGCAAGTATGTGTAAGCTGTTGCAAACCTAGTATTTATCTTTTAAATATTGAATACAATGATGTCATGCTTACCGCGAAATCTGATAACTGATATCGATCAAGGCCGAAGTGTATGGATGTACTGGAGAAATATGAGTTCAGAGATAGTTGTAATTCTCAATTTCGGTGAACTATAGCGTAAATTGATATCCGTCATGTTGGTACCATGTACCGACTCGGCAACCATAGTGTTAGTACCATGTACCTTTTCAGTGCTATAATGTTGGTATCGATTACTGACACAATAGCCATGGTGTTAGTATACTTTACAGTCTCGGCATATATATTATATAGAGTGAGTTAGCGTTGAAGTCACATTGTCAAGACTATACGATGTTAGCTACTGTACTGCAGGTTTACACATTCGTCTAGGAGATTGTACCGTCCTATTATCCCACATTCCTCACCCAAATATATAGTGGTTAAGGGGCGTAATACCGGCTCCTACTGATGAGTCGCCAGTAAGCACGACACGAATGTGCATGAGATTATACTTTCCGTTGATGCTGCCTTTGGTTTATCCATCTGGTCACAACTGAACTAATTTGTTACTAAGTTCGCAACACCTAATATATACTGCCAACAGCTTTTGAAAAATTTTTATGAAAACGCTTATTCTTCTGTTAAACTTACAGCAAAATGATATATGGTCGTATAAGTTTTCAAATTTAATCGATGACAAAGTGAATTTTTATATTATAAACTTCAACAGCTATACGAGTAATGATGTTCAAACCGAGATTGAAATGTGATCGAATAAGTTAAATATTTTTACGCAAATATAATATAAGACGAACCAGACCACAATTAAGCAATTAAATGCTTTTTAATTCAATCTGGCATGTTAAAAAATAGAATGGAGAAAGGAAAATTTTGACATAGAAAATGGCTAAGCAATTATTCATTCTTTGCAATTAATTTTACTCATAGAGCTAGTGAAACAAATCGGAGGTAAATGTGAAATAAATTTGTTCTCGTGCAAACTTGTAGCATATTTAATTATTGGGCTTGTCGGTGGGAAACCTAATGCTTGCCTGGTTGAAACAGAAGAAATGTAGACAAATTTAATGAGTAATTTGCTTTTTGTGAATTGAAAAGTGAAACACTGGCAGAGGGAGTTTGTAAACAGTTGAATGAGCATATAATTGACAGAAAGAGTGTGTGAGCGAATCCATTATTTACATGGAAAGAGAGAGAGAAAGCAAAATCATTGATTAGGAAATATTCCATTTCCAAGTGCGTGAAGTAGCCTTATTGCCTTAAAGTGTGTATAGATACGCTGTAACAAACGAAAATCTGTTGGAAAATTAAGAAAATGATAGCTATTAATAGACTGGGTGCAGAAGGTTTTGAATTTTTGTCTGTGTTTTATTTGTTGAGAGCGAGCATTTCCGCGTAGTGAGACTGCATTTTTTTTGGATATCTTTTCTTTTCCTCTCCTCTATTATTGTAAAAGTAAAGCTTTTTGTTTGAGTTTTATTATTAAGCATCGTTTTTCAATTATTTCACATGAACTTGTCTTATTATCTCTATAAATTCATTGATAAATTCTATTTATGACAAACTTATGTCTAGCTAATCCGTTCATTGTTCCTTTTGTGCACTGTGCTCCAAATTTACAAAAAATAACAAAGACTCGTTACTTAGCAGTGTTCTTAAGAGAAATTAATCTGTTTTATTTAAACAAAATGTGGAACATACCTGTACTAACATACTACGGGCATCATACGTCTGATCGTCGTCCTTTTAAACGTACGTCTATAACCATGTTATATATGTGCCGTCATAATTTGTCTGCCATATTAAACTAAAAATTGCGTATGATAGCAAATGAATTTCATTAAACAGGCCAATTTTGTCATTAGTGGGCAATAATCAAGTTACAGCCAGAATTTACGTAACCGCGATACTAAGCAGGAAAAGTTTTCCTTTGGTTCTTTTAGCTCATCCTCTGTGCCAATAAAGTGGAGTTCCGTGTGAAAGTTCGAGTATTATACCTACTAATTTTTTGGCTATTTCATGAATGCTTGCGCAGTGTGAGTGTCACATTTTGATTCTCCAAGATTTTCATTTGTGGGTAGTTGCTTTGCACTATCTATTTCGCCAAGATCCAATTGATTCCCATTTCCAAGTACGCATCGATTTCGGCCTCAACGAAGATTAGACCGTACCTCATTTCCAGTGATTGGTATGAACGATGTTTAAGCCTTCCAAGGAAAGGAACAAATCAGAACCCAGCTGTCGCGAAGACGAACTCGATGCACCTTTTGGTTGTTGTTTAACTTAGAAGAATTCTTGTCTGCATCAATTTCGACAACAGGCTTCAACTGGCTATCCTTGATCAGTAAATGTATAATAGACACCAAGCATTTATCAAATTCTTTCGTAGTTGCTGCGACCGGGATTCCAACCGTGACACTTTTGCTTTGGTACCTAGTCACGCATCCACTGAGCCACCAAAGCCATACAATAAAAGCAATTTTCAGTTATAAACAAATTTATGTTTCAGGTATTCATTTCTGCAGATGGAGCCGGTTAGGCAACGTATTTAGTCTTATTTTTCAAATACCATCACAGATTACTTATTTTAAAATTTCCGCCATGAAATTTATTCTATTGGTATTGATTTACAGAAAACTGGAAGATTTTATCATATGTTTTATGTCAGTATGAGGAGTGCAAATATACCTTGGTTCATGTCCCAGCCACAAACATTTTGGCACGTACTTGATGAGCACCCGATAAGAACGAACCCAGTCTACTTGGTGATTTTAATTTGATACATTATGCATTGCTAACCTAATTAATACAAAATCAATACGATAAAATCTTTTCAGTTTAATTGAACTCATTCTCATATTTCCTGGTGGCTTATTGTCTGTTCTTCAATGATAGATTTTGGATGGTCAGCGTGAACTTTATTGTTGAAAGCGATGCCGAATAGGCTCTAACTGAAGAAAAACATTGACCAAAACATAAAATGACATGTACTGCATTGCTTATTTGGCACAATAGCTTGTTTTCTAGACTCTGAAGCCAATGGATCCCGGTTTAAAATCTTACCGGAATATTCTGACAAGTGCTTTTCGGATACCTAATTAGAATGAAATCAGTCTACTTGAAGAATGGCATAAGCTACCTTACGCTATGGTTATCATATACGGATAAAAATGTATAACGACATTCCAGTTAAAATTAATTCAATATCACTCCCACAGATGACTTGATGTCTGCTCTAAATTGGTAGATATGAATGAAAACATTTGGAACATAGCGAAAAACGAATACTAAATAGGCTCCTCCTAATGACAAACTGACCAAAATTATAATTAGATATATATATGAAAATTGTATGTAGTGCGTGACTTCGGTGTCGCAGTTGGTGAGTTGCGAGACTCTAAAGCAAGTGTAACGCGGTTGGAGTTCTAGTTTCTGAAAATTTGGCAATTTTCTAATAAATGCCTTATAAGAATTAAACCGGTCTCCTTGACTAATAATATTCGGTAACTTAAGCAATTTTTTATATAGAGAAAGATTATATATTCTTTTGGAGTTTTAACATGTTTTACTGTACAATTCCTAAAAATTATATAAAATAAATTTTATTCTTGCACTTGAACATCGAATTTTATAGACATATATATATATATATATATATGTATATAAATATAAATATATATATATATATTCTTCTTGTAATGCGGGCCTTAATAAAATTCATAGTTTGTTTATTAGGGAGTGAAAACTGCGGCGGATACTTTCGGTTAATTGGTTCTGTAGCACATGCACAAATTAATGTGATCTAGAGATTGCGCATTTTAATGAGAATGATTTCGACTTATGTAAATAGCTAATCAGTCTCAAATACTTTTTAATGGTTATTTCCAGCCAAACCATAATTGTCAGTCATAAAAGTTTATTGAGCTAAAGTAGCAAATTAATTTTTTTCTGAAGCCATTCCTATCAAAGAAATCCTAACAAATATGCATTTTATTCATATATATATATATACATATATATATATATATATATATATATATATATATATATATATATTCATAGTACCCTTTTCTATGTGCAAGGAAAAGAAAAAAATTACAGATTCAAGAACCGTTTCTTTTTCATTTTTCTACCAATTATCTATAAACGAACATTTTATTATATATACAATAGAAAAAAATTAAACATGGATGGAGAGTGAAATAAGGAAAAAATCATTCAAGTGCGGGCAACACCTCAAGTTCATGCTTAATGCCGAACATGCTTCTTCTGCTTGCATAAATCCGGCTGCGCTCTGCTTATCTATAAATCTTCTTATGTGGCTTAATTCTTCCTATTATTACATTTAGTAACTATCTGCAGACGTAGAATTTATGATAATTACTAAATTTAATAAGAGATAGGATTTTGCCTCATATGAAGCTTTATGTTTAAACAAAATGCAGTGAGTTTTATGCAAGCAGAGGAAGCATGTTCGTGCATTAGGCTTGAACTGGAGGTGATGCACGCATTTGATTGGTTGTTCCCTTATTTCAAACTCTCCGTGTAAAACGAACATTGGTTTCGCTGTCGGTGATAAAAATTACTATAATTAAGCTTGCGATCTTGATATAAGCAACTGACCCATTAATTACTTAAATAAGTCAGTGCATGTTTACATATTTGTATTTTGTTTGGCCTTTCATTTTATATATAATGAGTTGTTCAGTTTTGGATTCATGATAAGAATATGTGAAAAAATGGTTATTATATCTGATGAAATGATTTTTCATTTTTGCACACGGAAATGGTACAAGGAATATATATATATATATATATATATATATATATATATACATATATATATATATATACATATATATATATATATATATAAGTTCATATTTGATAGGATTTCATGGTAGAAATGGATTCGCTGTTTTAGCTCAATAGACTTTTATGACTGACAATTATTTTCAGGCAAGAAATAGCTTTTAAAAATTATTTTAGATTAATTAGTTATTTACAAGTTCTAATTCAAGTTGATTAAAGTGTACAATCTTTAGGTCACATTAAATTTTGCATGTCATACATAACCAATTACACGAAACTATTTGCCACAGTTTTGTCTTCCTAATAAACAAAATTCAGTTAACAATATGTGTATGAAAGGCATTACATCAATCCACATTAGCAGGTTCAGCTAGAGCAATTTAATTTTATGTTCAAACCATCCGATTGAAAATATGAAATAAAACGAGATTCTTTTTAATGTCATCTATTAGGTTGTATTGTGTTAGCCTACTGATTGGTTGAAATCAACAAACAGTTAAAAATTGCATTTTCATAATTGTAAAACAACTATCACTCATATTTCAATGGCATATTGCGTTGCGCAGCGTTGTCAACTTTTAAATTCTTTTCACAGTAATCTATTTCCGGAATAAAATTTCGGAAATACGGTTTAACAGCATTATCGGACAATCTATTTGTGGACTGCTTCAGAGTGAAGGTACCAATGAGAACCAATCAATCAATGCAAAATAAAAGCTGCGCCTTTGGAATTGCAACGAAATCTTGTTCATATTGTCAATTTTTTCTTAAATAACTTTGTTTCCTACACAGCATCATCGTATGTTGTGCTTGAATCCACTATTAATCTGCCAGACGTTTCGAGTCCTTATTTCCACATACATCGCTGGATGTATCACATAACTAATCCACATTATCAAACACCGATGGCAATTTTATAACAAAATGTGGACTCTTTGTTTGTTTAATTCTGAGTTTTCGTGTGATACATGTGACTGTATGTCGTGAAAAGTCGACACAATTTAGCAGGCTGAACAATAGCTTCAACTCTGAAAAACTGTGTAACTTGTATTCTGTTAACATTTCATTTAAAAATCTCAGCTCCAGGTCGAAGGCTCAATCGTCAGATGCACATCGCCATATTTAGAATTATCGGTGTTATTACTTCGTAGAAATAAAATCCCTCTCCGAAACACTGTATAATCGATAAGTATGAAAGATGACAAACATGATTTTAATTCGCGCAGTTTATGGCTTCATTCGATGTTTATACGGCTATTGCTCATATAATCATAGTGAAAAATATCATTTTATTCAATTGCCCCACTTTGACTGATCAAGTAATTAATATTTTATGCCGCAGAGATGATTACTAAGTTTGAACAATCGGTAAGCGTAAGTCGCATACTTCAAATAAAGCAGAAATCCTTTTCAAGCTAACTATAACATATTCTTCTGGTCCTATATGCAAAAGCATTCCACGCCTTTCTCCATATCTGCTAAATTTGCAATTGCCAAACGTTATTATTTAAATTACGTTCGCGAGCCCAAATTAATTCTGATCATAACATAACTGTCAGAAAAAAATATAAATATGTTCATCACATTCGTGTATGGATGCGTCTTGAACTCTTATGGTCCCCATTAATGCACAACTATAAAATGTCTAATGAAGATCAACCTGTGATGAGTATATAATGAATAGGAAATAAAAAATCAATCTCCCACATCTAATAGTCTTGCACACGTTGCATTCGGCTGAAATATTTCTTTCAAATTGACTTTGTTTGTGAGGGATAGCATACCTATAACATCAAATGTTAGTGAGTGAAGATGCGGCTTCTATTGTGCACTGATTATGAAATAACAACTAATTAATAAAAAACCGAACACTAATAAGATTTTTTAATTTTATTTGTCAAGAATACAGGTATCCTTCCACACTCGTGTTTTGGTTTTTCAAACTGATTTATGTTAAAAATTTCCAGCACTTTTGTCACGAGGTGCGCTAATACCAAATTAAGAATTGTATTACTTAAAAATTTTTTGCTACAATGTGAATTCTGATTGTCATATATTTTCCTATAAAACAAATATCTCACTTAATTTAGTAATATGTCATGCAAAGATTAATTCAAAATGGTCATTTTAAAATAGTTTTGATCTTTAAATTTGCATAAAGAAAGAGGAAAATGCCTAATAAATATGATTGAATGTAGGCCCAAACTGGTTTAGGTGAAATAAGTGATGAAGCAAGGCAATTGGTGTACGATGCCTATCCTCGAACATATTCTGTCCAGGTGTTAGCCACTCTTCTTGAACTTTGTTTTGCGTGTTTTATAAGAAGTTCAATATCATTAAATGTTGATGGAAATTGCGCAGTGCTGTCTTTCTTGTTTTTAATTCCGCCGCAATTTTTTATGCAGAACAATTGATAACATTATCATTTACAAAGAAGTTTATGCTAAGACGGCCGATTTAAACGATCGCTTGTCCGTTTCACGACAAATATAAGCTGTACTTTGTTATTCTCTGTAACATAACGAAGCTATTTGTGGCCTATACAATCAGAAAACTGTATCATAAAGATTGGTAGAGCCTCGTTGCGTACTATGTTCTGATTGGTAGTGCGTTTGTGTTCTATGAGTTTGAATATTTCCATACGACCATCTTAGAAACACCTGAATCTGCGCGTTCGTGCATAGTGACGACAAAATTATGCAGAGTTCACGTATCGATTCACTATGGAAGTGGTTTCTTACACTCCAAGCATCCACAACAGTCCATTTGCCCAGTCCAATAACAACGCATTGGAAACTGATAGGGGGATAGTAATATCTGATATTTTCGTATTGGTATGTCTTATAAAAGCCAGCCAATCTCTTTTGAGTAAAATCATTTATTAGTAAATTTATGCCATAAGCCAATATTATCTTTAATGGTGTGCCTAATTAAGAAAATTCTACAAGTATCTTAATTTTACAGACCCTGTTCAGTTGCAAACATTATGATTGAACAAATTATAATTTGCTAGTCATTGCAAAGAAGCTTAATATTTAAATAATATAAGTATAGCACATGTTTATTTTGTGACAGTATGGAAAATCGTTCTAATGGTCTTTTGAAAAAGAATGTTATTCTTAAGCCAATATTTTCTAATTTGAGCTTCGCGCACATTGTTGGCTTTTGCATTTCGATTACAAAGATATAATTGAAATGTTCTAGTAAAAAATAAATTTCATTTAGTCATTTTTTGAATTATTTACTTTATATTTATCGAGTTTATCAAATATTACCAACTTATTTCATTGATTACATAGAAATCTACGTCAAAGTTATTGTTAATTTTTCAAAAACAGCTAATGTAATTCTTAGGTAAATTGATTACTTAACATAATTGTACACCAATATAGACATTTTCATGATTAAAAGTGTATTGAAATTGAACTAACAAAATATATTATCATTTCGATGGCCTACTTATATTAGAATTGGGCTAAAAAACAAGTTTGACCGGGTTAATCCTTAATTCCAGCTTCAACAACCAACAAATCGTTACTTAGTAACGACGAAATTGGTGACTAGAAATGTTCTTCTCTTTCAAACCAATATTTTAGAAGAAGAGTAAATTAAACAAGCAAATTTGTCATTTAAACTGTCTCGGTCATTGACTTACTCGACTTAAAACATGAGAATAGCTTTAGACACAATGCAAATTTACTCAATCAATATTAGTTAAATCACAAACGAGCATTTCGGTAGTGTGTATTAGGTATTGTGTACCTAGTAACAAATTAGTTCAAGTAGTACCAGAAGGAAATAATAAATTCTGCATAATTGAAATTTATAAGCTTATGTGCCCATGCATTTTGTGCTTACTGGCTATTTATCAGTAGGAGGCGGTATTACACCCTATACCTACAATATCTTTTGTCAGGAAACGTGGGCCAATTATATGGTACATTCTCCTATACGTATGTGTATGGAAGAATTTACGTAATTTGCTATGTATGAGGTTTTCGGTAAAGAACTTTAAAGCCAAATTACTATGTAAAATATTTACCGAGTTGGTGAAATACAACGACACAATGACTTTCAAAATACGTAGCCCGTACAAGGCACCAAAACAATGGTAAGCAAATACGGAGCCTGAACCAAATACCCCTAAACGCTATAGTTCATCAAAAATGAGCATTAAAACAATCTCCAAATACCTGTAACTCCAGTAAAATATTGTGAGGAAAAGCCGTAGTACCCGCTCCTACTGATGATTCCCCATTAAGCACGAAACGACCATGAATTTGAAGTATACATTTCGTACATGCTGAATTTTGTATATACTTCTCGTTTACATTGAACTAATTTGTTACTAGGTACTCAACATATAAGACCCAATTGTAAAGATATGTTAGGTATCGCAATCACATTTGCTTAAATCTGCTATTGTAAAGTTTGTACTGTGTTGCCTGAGGATGGTGCTCGAAAGTAGGCACCGAAACGTCGCCAGTAAACAAAGATGTGATAGAACCGCATTTTCAGTTGAAAAAAAGAAGAATTCAACCCGATCAAAGACAAAACAAAATCGGAAAGTGTGAAGAATCGGATCTTTGTGTAACTGCCATGTACAACTATTACCCAAGTACGCAAAACGCGGCATTGAACTAATCGAATTGTACACACCGCAACAAAATTTCAAAAAGCAATATATAAGTATTATATTTATTTAAATGGCGAACTCATCACTGTAATGGAAAAATAAATAAGCTACCTGAGTGAAAATATTTCTTCTGATAATTTACCTCGAGCAGTTTTTAAATGTCCAAATCAGACCATATATTATTTGGTTCTTTTTTACTTAAAGGTGACGTAGCAGATTCAACAATTACGCGTTAATTAAATTCAATTGCGAAAGTAATTTTTATATTCTAAATCTAGGCATCTACTTCCAAACAAAATTAATCATGAGACGAGATGTCAGAAACCAATTTCCTACTTATATAATGAGACGAAAATTGTTTTTGCGGCCAGTGAAAACAATTATTTAAACCCAAGTTGCGATCTTGATATTAACACCTGTCCCATTATGTTCAAACGTTTGTCAGCATAATTACACAATCTTCAATCTATACTGACAGATATATGCACATAACGCGACAAGTGTTTCTATCAAGATCGTCACCCTGATTTAAATAATTATTATCATCTTTATTATTATATCTGATAAGCTTGAACCGGAGGTGACGCAAGAAATTGATTGCTCGTTTCCTTGTTTTGCACTCTCTTCATGTTTACATTTTTCTAACTTGTTTTGCCTTTCGATTTATTTATAAAGGGGTGCTCATCTGTAGATACTTGAGAAGAAATTAGGAAGAAGCGGTTCTTGTATCTGATAAATTTTCTTTTTTATTTCTGAACATGGAAAGGATGCTATAAATTTTATTAAAGTTCGCATTCCTAAAGAATATATATACGTAATAAATCTGCTACAATCTGTTTGTGACTGCATAGCATTTTTAAGTGTAGATTTCCATTCACTTGCCATGTACACAAGACTGCTAAATATCAGAACCATATCTCTGTTTTTCCGTAATTGGTATGTTCATCACAGGTTTTTCTCGTTATTCCGTTTGTTGACAAATTCGGATGGTGAAAATGGAAAGCCGAAACGCGCGCGATTAAAAGTAGTTTTTACAAGTTTTGTGACTGGTAATGTAATGTGGGATTGTTGTTCGCCTAAATATTTGTAACTGGTTGTCGCGCAATCATTGAACGCAAAACTTTATATCATATTAAAGTGCTACAGTTTGGTTGTGACTGCATAAAAATTTTGAAACGAATATTTTTATTCACTTGACATGTACAAAAGAGCGCTAATTGTCATTCGTTTGTTCATCGCAGGTTTTCCTCGTTATTCCGTTTGTTGACAAGCTCTGATGATGAACATTGTAAGCCGAGATGCATGTGATTGGCGGCAGTTTTGATTAATTGTGTGACATGTTATGTAACGTAAGTTTGGTGTTCACGCAAATATTTGTAACTGGCTATCACGCAATCAATAATTGCATAACATTAAAATATTTATATGTGGGTAATATTTCTAGAATCTTTTTGTAACTGCATAGCAATTTCGGAATACATATTTTCATTCACTTGCTATGTATACAAGACTGCTAAATGTCAGAACTACATCTCTGTTTTCCGTAACTCGTATGTTCATCGCAGGTTTTTTTCGTTATTCTTTTTGTTGACAAGCTCTGATGATGAACACGGAGAGCATAAACGCGTGCGATTAACGGCATTTTGCTTAGCTGTGTGACTTTTTATGTAATTTAAAATTGTTGTTCGCCCAAATATTTGTAACTAGCTGTCGCGCAGTCAATGATTGCCTAACATTACGGCATATTTATATTTTAGTATAACTGTTATAATCTGTTTGTGATTGCAGAAAAGGTAAAGTGATTGTTGATATTCACTTTCCATGTACACGAGACCGCTAAATATCAGAACCACAACTCTTTTTTCCGTAATTTGTATGTTCATCGCAGGTTATTCTCCTTATTCCGTTGGTTGTCAAGTTCTGCTCATGAACATGGAAAGCCGAAACATGTGCGCTTGACGGTAATTTTAATTTGCTTTGTTACTTGTTACGTAATGTAAGTTTCGTTTTCGCACAAATATTTGTAATTTGCTGTCGGGCAATCAATGATTACATGAAATTAAAGCATATGTATAAATGTAAATAAAACTGTTTCAATTTGTTTGTGACTGAATAGAAATTTTGATTTGTGTATTCCATTCACTTTAAATGTATAAAATACAGCTAAATGTCAGAACAACATCTCTGATTTTTCGTAACTCGTATGTTCATCGCAGGTGGTTCTCGTTATTTTGGTGGTTTACAAGCTTTGATGATGAACATTGAAAAGTCGAAATTCGTGCCATTGAAATTTCTTTGTATATGTTGTGCGGCTTGTTAAGTAATGCGAGATTGTTGTTCGCCAAGTTTATTGGAACTGGTTGTCCCGCAATCAATGACTGCTTAACGTTATAACATTTATGTGTTGGAATTTCTGCTGCACTTTGTCGTAACTGGTTAGAACGTTGAGGGCTACATTTCTTTTCAAGTGAGAAAGAAAACTAGGATAAGAGATGCACATCTGTTTCCTTATGACCCTTAGTCTTTTGGTCGTTGTACTTATATGATGAATTTAAATTATTGAAGCCTCTCAGCGAAAACAACCAACGGTAGTTTTGCTATGTTTTACGGCATGTTATATTAAATTGGAATTCTGTTTATCTCAAGTTCATAAACTTGATCTAAATCAATTTATTGTCAATTTTACAATCAATGTTTGATTTATTTGAGAACTTATATATATATATATATATATATATATATATATATATATATATATATATATATATATATATATATATATATATATAAATATGTTATGAAAGTTGCAAAAGTCTTTGTGGCTCTTTGTTAATTCTGCAAGGGATGTTCTGTTCAAGTGAATTATACACCTACAATGTAGGAGGAATGCACATCTGATCTTTGATGAGATAAATTTGAATTTATTTTTGTCCATTTTAGTCGGTGAGTCGACGTGCTTTTATGATGAACATGAAGGATTAAAACCTATCGGAACATGTGATTCACGGTAATTTTCCTTAGTTTTGCGGCAAGTTAAATAAAATACAATTTTTCCCAATCTCAAGATTGCAAAATTGGTCTACAAAAGTGTTATTGTTACTTGCACAATCAGTGTTTGGTTAGTTTTATAAAATTCATGTGTGACAAAAGATTGTAGAAAGTTTTTTTTCCGTAATTGTTAGGAAATTTTTTTGTTGGCATATTTTTCTATAACCTAAATTTGAACTAACTTTTCGTTCTCGTTAATCTGATTGCCGTTTGCTAATGATTAAGACATTATTGGCCTTCACTTGATGTCTATAAACATGATCTGAATTGTTTTTATTGTAATCCGCCTAATCAATGATTGCTTAATTTTGTATCATATTTCATATATTTAACAGGGCATGGTGTACGGATTGTAGTGGTGAATGCTTATATTTTTGGGAAATTTCTGTTGTTGTTAACGATAGCATTGATGCCGTTTTTAAAGCTGTATTTTATTTTTAAGCTTGTTGTCAAACCGATTGAATATTAGTAGAGACGGATCACGTGGGTTTTACGGCTTGCCTGGATGCTAGTAAATGGTAGTTGGGCCACGAATAAAAAAACCCAACAAATATTCACTAGCATGCAGTCAAGCCCAATCATTGACTAGACCAGTCTCAACAAACATTCCATCAGAATGGCAACAATCTGAAAAAGAAAAAGCGGCTGCGAAAATAGCATCACTACAAAAATTTAACAAGGTTATTAGCATTTGATACTGCAAACTGCACACCTTGCGCTATTACCAATGGACCAGTAAAAAATTGATGAACACGACGAAAGGAAAAACAAAATTCGGGAAGAACACTCGACCACGTAATAGCCCACAAAGCGAATAGTTATGCATAAGGTGGTGCACACCTAGTATCGAATTGGATCAAACATGACGAGAAGGATAAACCAATACCAACATGACCGGAAAGTATAATCTCATGTGAACACTAGTTTGGTCCTTACTAGTGACTTGTCAATGGGTGACATTATAAAGCCCTACAGGCTTGGTATACAATATTATATATATATATATATATATATATATATATATATATATATATATATATATATATATATATATATATATATATAATACATTTATTTGGCAACAACCATTGAAATAACAAATCAAAGGTAGGATATGTGGAGATGAATGAAATTGTGACTAGCAAATTTCTTAACCATAATAGAGGGAGGAGTTGAGGAAGAGAAGTGCTTTCATCAACTTCATGATAGTTCGATCTGGTGAAAAAGAGATTTCTAATGACTAGACAGGATCAACTGGAGTACAATCCATGAAGGGTCCGAGCATAAATGCAGGGTAGGTTGGTGTCGGATAGACGAATTTGAGTGTGAGTTCGAAAGTGATGGCGGACTGGTAGCAGACTTCGAACGACAGAGTTCTAGGTCGTGGATATCAAATTTCTGTAGGGTAGTATTGGCTAGGATGAAGTCGACTAGATTGAAGCTTGTGTCTAGTGAGGTTTTGACTGGCTTCCGTTCGGCAAGGTTATGACTGAAGGTAGGCGAGAGAAGAATCAATGTCCGATGTAAACCGTCGGGTGGTCCAGTAGACTTTTGGAGTTTCCGATTGTTCGCTGAAAAAAAAGGAAAAAAAATATTTGAGCAAAACTTTGTCAAGTATTCTCTATTTGGATGCAATAGAATAAAAAAATAGAATAGAAATGGTGGACCAGTAGACTTTTCGAGTTTCCCGTCGTTCGCTGAAACAAAAAGGAAAAAATTAGTTGAGCAAAGAATGGTAAAGTATTCTCTATTTGTATGTGATAGAATAAAAAATGAGAATAGAAATGTTATCAAGGAGTCAAGAGTGAGAAATTTAAAATCAGAGCGGAAAAATGAAAATTAGAGGCCAGCCAGAAGGGACTTCACCCTCCGAAACTAGTAACAAGAGAATATCCTGTGGATAAAAGAATTGTTATGGTTTAAGAAGGAACCAATTGCGCCTCTAATCGGTCGTCTCGCATAGAAATTTATTAAATAAGTACTTGTGGGCCGCCCTTTTAAATTCGTGCTGGGATAGGAGCTTTATTTCCGTGGGAAGAGCGTTGAAAATACTAGTGGCTTTGGAAAATAGACAGATTTTATTAAATATATTGGGATTATGGTTGGATTTGATAGAAGAGCTGGTAGAGCGTGTGGCGTAGTAGTGACTTGGGTGAGCGAAGTTGCACAGTGATAGGCAAGTTGTGATTTTATGAATAAAAGAATGACTCGAAGGTGACGGGTAAACCAAAGCGGTAAAAGGTTGGCCAGGAGTAGGCGTTCTCGATAATTTTGGCTGTGAGGCAAGATTCGCTTAAGAAATCTGGAGCAGATCTGTTCGATGGTGTACGAGGAGGCTAGACTGAAAGGACAGTAGAATTCGCTGGTGTATGAAATGAGTGATAGGAAATAGACCTTGAATAGCCTGAGGTGGAGAGTGGGGTTGTTAGTCTTGAAGCAGATCAAAAGGGCTCATTTGAATAGTTTGGAAGTAGTGTGTGCAAGGTGTGGGGAGAAGTCTAGAGATATTCAAAAATAGATTCCAAGGTGCCTGGCCGAATCTAACATTTCGATATCAATGGGATAATTCGCATTCGGGAGAGAACAGAATGGGTCGGATGAGAGTTTCATCAAACAAGTCTTGGCGGTGTTTAGTTTGAGATCCATATTGCTAAACTGCGAATGTAGCGAGGATAACAGCTCCGATATAAAGGGTAAGGAAGGGTTGAATGCTGTGAGGTTGCTGAATACTATGACCTATATATGACTATATTTAGCGAATTAGCTTTGAAGTCGCATTGTCCAAGATTTTATGTGAAGTTAGTTCTAATACTGCAGATTTAAACATTCATATCGGTTACCGTACTGTCCTATTTCCCCATATACCTCACCTAAATATATACTGGGTATAGTGAGCAATACCAGCTCCTACTGATGAGTCGCCAGTAGGCAAGAAACAAATGGTCACATGAGATTATACTTACAGTTCATGCTGACTTTGGCTTATGCTTCTGGTCATATTTGAACTCATTTGTTACTAGGTGCGCAACACATAATATATAATTTCCTATATATATATATATATATATATATATATATATATATATATATATATATATATATATATATATATATATATAATTCTACGCAACAAACAGTATCTAACTTTTTTATATATATAACAGAATAATGTCACGATTACCTCGAAAAATTGATAAATGGTATCGATGAAGTCCTGAATGTCTGGATTTGCAAGAGTAATGGGTGTTCAGAGGTAGTAGCTATTTACAATTTTATTGAACTATAGTATACATTAAAATCCGTTGTGTTGGTATCTTTACCAATTCGTAAACCATAGTTTTGATACCATACACCAATTCGGCATCCGTAGTGTTGGTATCATGTACTAATAAGACAATCGCAGTGTTGGTACACTTTACAGGCTTGGTATATACAATTTAGTATAGTAAGTCGACTTTTAAGTAGTGTTTTCTAAGACATTATACGAAGTTAGGTGTGCTACCGCAGGTTTACGCAATCGTATATAAGTGTGTACCGTCTAATTAACCCACATTCGTCAGTCAAATATAAAATGAGTATAGAGCGTAATACGGGCCCCTACTGATGAGTCGCCTGTAAGTACGAAACTAATGTGCAGATGCGATTTTAATTTCCGTTCAAGCTATCTGTGGTTTATCCTTCTCGTCATATTTGAGCTAACATGTTACTAGGATCGCAACAAACTATGCACAACTTCATATATATTATGCGTCCACAACAAACAGTATCTAAAAGCGAACAGTTCGTTAAAACTCAATCCATCAATACAACAAGAATGAACCCTACACTCACAAAGACACAAACATGCACATACGCATATACACTTACAAATTAGTCCAAACAAGAAATACAAGTAAAACGACAAATCATACTAGTTTCCATCCACATAATTACGTTAAAAACAAGGATGTATCTAAATTATATATATACCTTTTGTAAAAAGCAAACTTTAATAAAGCACATAATACAGTTAATCTTGCATGATACAGAAGTTAGAAAGGGCTTTAATACACACATTTAACCGCATTTGCCTCTTCCAGCAATTAAAGAGAAACAGGCACTAATTTCGACCTCAAAGTTGAATGAAATTCCGCCCATTCGTTCTCCAGCTATAGCTCCTACGAGGGTAACCAATTGTAACAGCGTAAATGAGTTAGAAATTTATGAAATGTTTTCTTTAGTCAAATTCTATCTCAATTTTGTCAGTTATAAAATGCATATTACGATATTGAATTACAATTGAAAGTGATTGAGCATTCTTCCAATTTAAAATTCCTTCCAGTTTTAATTTACCTTGGATGGCCCCTCAAAATTATATAAATAAAAAATTGTTAGGTGTTAAAGAAAAATTTAGAAATAAACGTTTTATGTTTTGTCAATATTACTTTTTATCTGCCCACATAGGAATACTCCCATGAATTCCAATACGTTTGCCTGCAAAAAGGATGCACCAATGTATATTCCAAAATGGAAGTGATCGAAACAAATCACATAAACTTGAAAGTGCATCGATCAATATGAATGTATCACTTGTCAATTCGTTTTCTACTAAAAATCATAGCATGTTTTACATCCCAAATTATATTGCTCCCTACTATAACTTCCTCCATATGCTTAATAGGCGATGACTTAAAGATATGTTCCAATGCAATCATTCATATTGACTGTCTGTAACTGAAGCGCAATTGATTTTATTGTTAAATCGTTCTTAGTTAAGTAGAAAAATGTAAACAAAACTGCAACTTCAATTAGGCTTAATGAAACACATATTAATAAATTCACGATTCCTTGTTAAATTCAACCTCTGCTTCGGTTAAAATTTAACTCATTTTTCAGTTTTAAATGCACATTTCTAAATCGTCCGAATAGCTTATGTAAGGTAAGGTAAGAAATACGAGGCCCCCACAAGGCATGTTTTCATTTTAATGGTGGCAAAAATGTTTGTATTATTTCGTGAATAACCATACTATTTATCCTTTAGGCAACTGGTTTTGCGTAACGCATGTAATCTGTAGTATTGTAACAAATATTGTTAACTAGATTGTCACCTCGATTAGACAAACGTTAGCAACAATTCTATTCGAATTATATATCTAAACGAACTGAAAATGCCGTAATGTAGCTGCTTCCAAACCACTTGTGGAATAGAAATTGAATAAAAAATTTAGGGGATTTAATACAATATCATTAAATATACATTTTATTTTTAAATTAAACATTACATAAGATGTGAAATGCAAAGCGTCTGATTGACATAAAACACATTTCGGAGATGCCCAGCAATACTACGTGTATTTATTCATGAAAAACTAAAACGCAAATATAATAATAATGTATATATATATATATATATATATATATATATATATATATATATATATATATATATATATATATATATATATTCTTATAATTAGGAAGAAAAAACACACAAATAACTAAGAGGATAATGGCCATTTATTTCGTGAATACTAAACGTCTCTTATACAATCATACATATTTATACATTTTGGGTTGTTAATTGGTTATGTTTTTGGTGACAAATCTGACTTGTATAGATAACAGTGAACAATTTGCACAAATGGCTAACTCTCAAGTTATCAAAACAATCATGACAAGATCTCAGACATCACTTCGCAATACTGCGAGAATGACCTCTACATGCAAACACACATACACAATACAAACACAAACGCATACACACTCACCTACTAGTCAAAACAAGAAACAGCAGTAATAACCAGTCAGATTTGTCACCAAAAACATAACCAATTAACAACCCAAAATGTATAAATATGTATGATTGTATAAGAGACGTTTAGTATTCACGAAATAAATGGCCATTATCCTCTTAGTTATTTGTGTTTTTTTTTTCCTAATTATAAGAATACTGTGTTAATTAAAACGGCATGGATATCATAAAGATTATCAAAGAGCGGGGTCAGCCTTTTACCCGTAAGGAACTAAACACCTATATTGCAGCCAACTGTACGTGTGCCAAACTTCTAGAAAGGATTAAGTTCTTCAAATCGTGTTTAGAATCAGATGTTGTGCCAAAACGATTCCTCAAGCAATGCAGAAGAAATAACCAAAAACCGACGAATAAACTTATAAGTCGCTTATTGCTTAATGGTATCGAGGACAACCAAGCAAAACTGCAAGACGCTGAGAGCATCATTCAATCACTGGGTTGTCGAATTGCAAGACTGAATGACGGCGAATACACCGCTTTCACAAAGAAGATAGAAACACTGATGAATATAACAGCGGAAAAAGAAACCAAGAACCTCACGAGAGACCTGGACAAATTTCCTACGCAATCAAAATTTCCTACCAAACCAGACGCTTTTATTCACAATTATTCAAAAGTGATCTTGTCAAAACACCAGAAAGAATTACTCTCCTTAGGAGCAAAATTCTGCGTAGTCAAGAAAAATCTAAGTGAACGGGACATTATTGACATTCAGGCTGGAACGGAAAATTTCTACAATGACTTAACGAAAGACACCGCCCCACATACATTCAATGGACAAGGACTGAAAGCTGAGATAGTAAGCGCACTAGAACAATACAAGAAGGAATTCAAAGGCAGCCAAATCATCACAAAACAGCACATAGACGAACTTAGAAAACTCCAATCAGACAAATCCGTACGACTTGCCACACCCGACAAAGGATCAGGAATTGTTATACTTGAGGCGGACGCTTACAAGAAGGCCATGAAGGATATAATAAATGATCCATCCAAATTTAAGCATGACATCAAACAGAAAGATGATTCAACGAACATCGAATCAAGAATTAATGCAATTTTGAAAAAGATGGAAAAACATGTGCTAACATCGACGGCTGACTCCGAGATTAGATCAAAACTCACAGAAGACATCCAAAAAGCAAAACCAGTCGGAACAAACACCGCAAGATTGTACGGCAAACCAAAAACTCACAAAGCCGTGACAGCCTCAGGAGCTCCTTCGATGCGGCCCATTATGTCAATGATCAACGCTCCACAACATAAACCAGCCAAGTTTCTCTGCAAACTACTTGAACCAATACGGAGCATCATAAACACTAACACTATCAAGGACTCTTTCGAATTAGCAAATGAACTGAAGGGGAAGAACATCCTACAGAATAAGATGGTCTCGCTTGACGTCTCATCCTTATTTACAAACATACCACTGGATAAGACAACGGAGATCTTGTGTGATCTCATCAAAAATGAGATTTTTGACTTCCCTATAGACACCAATGACATCAAAGACCTCATATTAGCATGTACTAAAAACGTGCAATTTACCTTCGAAGGTATATACTATCGCCAGATCAATGGTGTAGCTATGGGAAGCTGCATCGCACCCCTCCTGGCAGATGTATACATGTATCACCTGGAAAAAACGAGTCTGAAAGGTATAATTGACCAGTGCGCATTCTACAAAAGGTATGTAGATGATATCTTGTTGTTCATCTCAGAAGCAGCAGACCCTCTCCGAAATCCTCAAACAAGCAAATGGAGTCGATCCAGACATCAAATTCACTCTCGAAGTAGAGAAAGACGACAGTTTCCCATTCCTTGACATCAAACTCACTCGAGAAGCAGACGGAGAGTTGACACTGGCCATACATAGAAAATCCACTTTCACTGGACAATACATCCATTACAACAGTAGTGTGCCAAAATCCCACAAAAGAAACTTAGTAAACAACCTAGCGAACAGAATCAGAAAGATCTGCTCTGAACACAAGATTGAGGAAGAACTGGGCTACCTCAGGAATATTCTGCTAATGAACAACTACCCAGAGCGGTTCATTGATGTCAACATTAGACCACGGCAAATTCGTACTAGAGAGGACACCGGCAAGCAGGTTTACCTAAACTTACCATTTAGAGGCGACATACCAGCCTCAATAATTGCACGGCGGCTGAATAGAATAACTAAGGACAACTTCCCCAGTGTTAAAGTTAATATGACATTCAGTACACAGAGAATCATGAGGTTGGATGCCAAAGATCAATTGCCACTTCTCTCCAAATCATTCATAGTCTATAAATTCTCATGTATGTGCGGTAGCACATATATCGGACGTACGAAGAAGCAATTGATAAGCAGAATCCAGCAACATTTGCCACAGAAATTGATTAACAAAGGCTTGCCACCGTCAGGAAAATCAGCTATTTCCGATCATATATTAGCAACGGGGCACCCTGTCAATTCGACCAATTTCACAATTCTACACAAAGCAAAATCTGAAAAATTACTTTTTATCTACGAAGCGCTTTACATAAAACAACAAACACCTGAACTTAACATTCAAAAGTTTCATCAACATGATATCCTTATCGACTGGCCAAGGATAACAAAATTCAACAACAATATACTAGTACCCAGCCAAGAACCAACAGGCCCTCGATTAGAATCAACAAACGTACAATCGGATTGGCAACAAGGTGAAGTTGAGATAACAGAGGCGCATACGATGACAAAAGTCTCCAAACAGTGTGAGCGTTTAACAAGACAATCAACATTAGCGTTGTTACCAAGCGAAAATAGCACTCTCACGCAGCGGGGTGAAACAATTAACTATACTGGGAAAAACAGCACTTGTATAGATAACAGTGAACAATTTGCACAAATGGCTAGCTCTCAAGTTATCAAAACAATCATGACAAGATCTCAGACATCACTTCGCAATACTGCGAGAATGACCTTTACATGCAAACACACATACACAATAC
>JAQBSW010009320.1:0-29468 GCA_029291075.1 Eudiplozoon nipponicum | reverse complement strand
ATTTCAAAAAAAGCTATCGATTACTAACACTATGGTCATAGAGTTTGTATCCGGTACTCTTCGATTCCAAAAAAATGTATCGGTTACTTACACGATGGTCACAGTGTAAGTATCCGGTATTCAACGATTTAAAAAAAATGTATCAGTTACTATCACCAAGGTTATAGTTTTAGTATCCGGTACTCATCAATTTCAAAAAAGGTACCAGTTACTAACACTATGACCATGGTGTTAGTATACGGTTGTCATCATATACAAAAAAGCTATCAGTTACTCACACCATGGTCATAGTGTTAGTATACGGTAATCATCTGTTTCAAAAAAAGTACCAGTTACTAACACTATGGTCATAGTGTTAGTATCCGGAATTCATCGATTTAAAAAAAGGCAGCAGTTAATAACAACATGGTCATAGTGTCAGTATCTGGTACTCATCGATTTAAAAAATGTACCAGTTACTAACACTATGACAATAGTGTTAGTATCCGGAAGTCATCAATTTCAAAAATGGTACTAGTTATTATCACTATGACCATAGTGTTAGTATCTGGTAGTCATCAATATCAAAAAAGGTACCAGTTACTAACACTATGGCAATAGTGTTAGTATCCGGAAGTCATCGATTTCAAAAAATTATCGGTTCCTAAAACTATGGTCATAGTTTTCGTATCAGGTACTCATCGATTTCAAAAAATGCATGAGTTACTAACACCATGGTCATAGTGTTAGTAGACGGTACTCAACAATTTCAAAAAGGTATCCGTTTCTAAGAAAATGGCCACAGTGTTCGTATGCGGTACTCATCGGTTTCAAAAAAGATATCGGTTACTAACTCTATGGTCATAACGTTATTATCCGGTACTCATCGATTTCAAAAAAAGATATCGGTTACTAACACTATGGTCATAGAGTTAGTATCCGGTACTCATCGATTTCAAAAAAGGTATCGGTTATTAGCACTATTCTCATAGTGTTAGTATGGGGTACTCTTCGATTTCAAAAAAAATGTATCGTTTACTATCACTATGGTCATTGAGTTAGTAACCGGTACTCATCGATTTCAAAAAAGGTACCAGTTACTAACACAATGGTCATAGTGTTAGTATCCGGTACTCATCAATTTCAAACATGGTATCAGTTACTAACACCCTGGTCATAGTGTTAGTATCCGGTACTCATCGATTTCGATAAAGGTACCAATTACTAACAAAAATGGCCAAGGTGTTAGTATATGGTACTCACCAATTTCAAAAAAGGTACCAGTTACTAACACTATGGTAATAGAGTTAGTATCCGGTAATCCTCGATTTCAAAAAAGGTATCGGTTACTAAGACTATGGTCAGAGAGTTAGTTTCCGGTACTCTTCGATTTCAAAAAAATATATCGGTTACTACCACTATGGTCATAGAGTTTGTATCCGGTACTCTTCGATTCCAAAAAAATGTATCGGTTACTTACACGATGGTCACAGTGTAAGTATCCGGTATTCAACGATTTAAAAAAAAATGTATCAGTTACTATCACCAAGGTTATAGTGTTAGTATCCGGTACTCATCAATTTCAAAAAAGGTACCAGTTACTAATATCATGGTCATAGTGTTAGTATCCGGTTCTCATCTGTTTCAAAAAAGGTATCAGTTACTAACACAATGGCCATGGTGTTAGTATCCGGTACTCACCGATTTCAAAAAGGTTTTTAGTTACAAACACCATGGTCATAGTGTTAGTATCCGGTACTCATCGATTTCAAAAAAGGTACCAGATACTAACATTTTGACCATAATATTAGTATCCGGTAGTCAGCAATTACCAAAATAGTATCAGTTACTATCATCATGGCCATAGTGTTAGTATCCGATACTCATCTGTTTCAAAAAAGTATCGGTTACTAACACAATGGCCATGGTGTTAGTATCCGGTACTCATCGATTTCAAAAAAGGTATCGGTTACTTACACTATGGTCATAATGTTAGTATCCGGTACTTATCGATTTCAAAAATATATCAGTTACTAACAACATTGTCATAGTGTTAGTATACGGTACTCATCGATTTCAAAAAAAGGTACCAGTTACTAACACTACGACCATGGTGTTAGTAAGCGGTAGTCATCAATTTCAAAAAAGAAATCATTTACTAACCCAATGGCCATGTTGTTAGTATCCGGTATTCATCGATTTCAAAAAAGGTATCAGTTACTAACACGATGGTAATAGAGTTAGTTTCCGGTACACACCGATTTCAAAATAGGTATCGGTTACTAACAATATGGCCATAGAGTTAGTATCCTGTACTCATCAATATCAAAAAAGGTATCAGTTACTAACATTATGGTATTAGAATTAGTATACGGTACTCATCGATTTCAAAATAGGTATCGGTTAGTAACACTATGGTCATAGTGTTAGTATCCGGTACTCATCGATTTAAAAAAAGGTATCAGTTACTAACACAATGGTCATAATGTGGGTATACGTTACTCATCGATATCAAAAAAGGAACCAGTTACTAACACTACGACCATAGTTTTAGTAACCGGTAGTCATCAATTTAAAAAAAATGAATCAATTACTAACCCAATGGCCATGGTGTTAGTGTCCGGTATTCATCGATTTCAAAAAAGGTATCGGTTATTAACACTATGGTAATAGAGCTAATTTCCGGTACACCACGATTTCAAAAAAAGGTATCGCTAACAAACACTATGCTCGTAGAGTTAGTATCGTGTACTCTTCGATTTCAAAAAATGTATCGGTTACTAACACTATGACCATAATATTAGTATCCGGTAGTCATCAATTACCAAAAAGGTATCAGTTACTATCATCATGGTCATAGTGTTAGTATCCGGTAGTCATCTGTTTCAAAAAAAGTATCAGTTACTAACACAAAGGCCATGGTGTTAGTATCTGGTACTCATCGATTTCAAAAAATTATCGGTTACTAACACTACGGCCATAGTTTTAGTATCAAGTACACATAGATTTAAAAAAGTCATTAATTACTAACACCATGGTCATAGTGTTAGTACACGGTATTCATCGATTTCAAAAAAGGTATCCGTTACTAACAATTTGGCCAAAGTGTTGGTATACAGTACTCATCAGTTTCAAATAAGGTATCGGTTACTAACACTATGGTCATAACGTTAGTATCCGGTACTCATCGATTTCACAAATGGTATCATTTACTAACACCATGGTCTTAGTGTTAGTATCCGGTACTCATCGATTTCAAAAAAGGTACCAGTTACTAACATTATGACAATGGTGTTAGTAACCGGTAGTAATCCATTTCAAAAAAGGAATCATTTACTAACCCAATGGCCATGGTGTTTGTATCTGGTATTCATCGATTTCAACAAAGGTATCGTTTAGTAACACTATGGTCATATAGTTAGTATCCGGAACACATAGATTTCAAAAAAGGTATCGGTTACTAACATTATGGTCATAGAGTTAGTATACAGTACTCCTCGATTTTAAAAAAGGTATCGTTTATTAACACTATGGTCATAGAATTGGTATCCGGTACTCATCGATTTCAAAAAAAGTATCGGTTATTAACACTATGCTCATAGTGTTAGTATCGGGTATTCTTCGATTTCAAAAAATTGTATCGGTTACTATCACTATGGTCATTGAGTTAGTATCCGGCACTCATAGATTTCAAATAAGCTATCCGTTACAACACTATGCTCATAGAGTTAGTATCGGTTACACTTTGATCTCAAAAAAATGTATCGGTTAATAACACTGTGGTCATTGAGTTATAATCCGGTACTCATCGATTTCAAAAAAGGTACCAGTTACTAACACTATGGTCATTGTCTTAGTATCCGGTACTCATCGATTTCAAAAAAGGTTTCAGTTACTAAAACAATTGCAATAGTGTTAGTATAGGGTTCTCATCGATTTCAAAAAAAGGTAGCGATTACCAACACTATGGTCATAATATTAGTATCCGGTACTCATCGATTTCAAAATAGGTACCAATTACTAACACATTGGCCATGGTGTTAGTATTCGGTACTCATCGATTTCAAAAAAGATATCGGTTACTATGACTATGCTCATAGATTTAGTATCGGGTAGTCTTCGATTTCAAAAAAATGTATCGGTTACTAACACTATGGTCATAGAGTAAATATCCGGTACTCATCGATTTCAAAAAAGCTATCGTTTATTAACACTATGCTCACAGAGTTAGTTTCGGATACACTTCGATTTTAAAAAAATGTATCGGTTAATAACAATGTGGTCATTGAGATATAATCCGGTACTCATCGATTTCAAAAAAGGTACCAGTTGCTAACACAATGGTCATTGTGTTAGAATCCGGTACTCATCGATTTCAAAAAAGGTTTCAGTTAATAACACAATTGCAATAGTGTTAGTATCCGGTTCTCTCCGATTTCAAAAAATGTATAGGTTACTAACAGTATGGTCATAATATTAGTATCCGGTACTCATCGATTTCAAAAAAGGTACCAGTTACTAACACAATAGCCATAGTGTTAGTATCCGTTACTCATCGATTTAAAAAAAGTTACCAGTTTCTAACTCTATGGCCATAATATTACTATCCGGAAGTCATCAATTACCAAAAAGGTATCAGTTACTATCATCATGGTCATAGTGTTAGTATACGGTACTCATCTGTTTCAAAAAAGGTATCAGTTACTAACACAATGGACATGCTGTCTGTATCCGGTACTCATCGATTTCAAAAAATATCGGTTACTAACACTACGGTCACAGTTTTAGTATCAGGTACTCATCGATTTCAAAAAAGGAATGAGTTACTAACACCATGGTCATAGTGTTAGTACAGGGTATTCATCGATTTCAAAAAAGTATCCGTTACAAACAAAATGGCCATAATGTTAGTATACGGTATTCATCGGTTTCAAATAAGGTATCGGTTACTAACACTATGGTCATAACGTTAGTATCCGGTATTCATTGATTTCACAAAAGGTATGGTTTACTAACACCATGGTCATAGTGTTAGTATCCGGTACTCATCGATTTCAAAAAATGTACCAGTTACTAACACTATGACCATGTTGTTAGTAACCGGTGGTCATCAATTTTAAAAAAGGAATCATTTACTAACCCAATGGCCATGGTGTTAGTATCCGGTATTCATCGATTTCAAAAAAGGTGTCGTTTATTTAAACTGTGGTAATAGAGTTAGTTTCCGGTACACACTGATTTCAAAAAAGGAATCGGTTATTATCACAATGGTCATAGAGTTAGTATCCGGTACTCATCGATATCAAAAAAGGTAGCAATTACTAACACAATGGTCATTGAGTTAGTATACGCTACTCATCGATTTCAAAAAAGGTACCGGTTAGTAACACTATGGTCATAGTGTTAGTACCCGGTACACATCGATTTCAAAAAGGGTATCAGTTACTAACACCATGGTTATAATGTGTTTAAACGTTACTCATCGATTTCAAAAAAGGCTCCAGTTACTAACGCTATGACCATAATATTAGTATCCGGTAGTCATCAATTACCAAAAAGGTATCAGTTACTAACATCATGGTCATAGTGTTAGTATCCGTTACTCATCTGTTTCAAAAAAGGTATCAGTTACTAACACAATGGTCATAGTGTTAGTATCCGGTATTCATCGATTTAAAAAATTATATCAGTTACTAACCCCATGGTCATAGTTTTACTATCCGGTACTCATCGATTTCAAAAAAGGTGTCCGTTACTAACAAATTGGCCATGGTTTTAGTATACGGTAGTCGTCGATTTCAAAAAAGGTATCGGTTACTAACACTATGGTCATAATGTTAGTATCCGGTACTCATCGATTTCAAAAAAGGTATCAGTTACTAACAACATGGTCATAGTGTTAGTATACGGTACTCATCGATTTCAAAAAAAGGTACCAGTTACTAACACTACGACCATGGTGTTAGTAACCGGTAGTCATCAATTTCAAAAAATGAATCATTTACTAACACAATGGCCATGTTGTTAGTATCCGGTATTCATCGATTTCAAAAAAGGTATCGGTTATTAACACTATGGTAATAGAGTTAGTTTCCGGTACACACCGATTTCAAAAAAGGTATCGGTTACTAACACTATGGCCATAGAGATAGTATCCGATACTCATCGATATCAATAAAGGTATCATTTACTAACACTATGGTCATAGAATTAGTATACGGTACTCATCGATTTCAAAAAAGGTATCGGTTAATAACACTATGTTCATAGATTAAGTATCCGGTACTCATCGATTTCAAAAAAGGTATCAGTTACTAACACCATGGTCATAATGTGGGTATACGTTACTCATCGATTTCAAAAAAGGAACCAGTTACTAACACTATGACCATAATATTCGTATCCGGTAGTCATCAATTACCAAAAACGTATCAGTTACTAACATCATGGTCATAGTGTTAGTATCCGGTACTCATCTATTTCAAAAAAAGATATCAGTTACTAACACAATGGCCATAGTGTTAGTATCCGGTACTCACCGATTTCAAAAAAGTATCAGTTACTAACACTATGGTCATAGTTTTAGTATTAGGTACTCATCGATTTCAAAAAAGGCATGAGTTACTAACAACATGGTCATAGTGTTAGTGTATGGTACTCACCGAATTCAAAAAAGTGTCCGTTACTAAAAAATGGCCATGGTGTTAGCATACGGTACACATCGATTTCAAAAAGGATATCGGTTTCTAACACTATGGTCATAATGTTAGTATCCGGTACTCATCGTTTTCAAAAAAAGGTACCAATTACTAACACTACGACCATGGTGTTAGTAACCGGTAGTTATCAATTTCAAAAAAATGAATCAATTACTAACCCAATGGCCATGGTGTTAGTGTCCGGTATTCATCGATTTCAAGAAAGGTATCGGTTATTAACACTATGGTAATAGAGTTAGTTTTCGGTACACACCGATTTCAAAAAAGGTATCGGTAACTAACACTATGCTCATAGAGGTAGTATCGTGTACTCTTCGATTTAAAAAAATATATCGGTTACTAACACTTTGACCATAATATTAGTATCCGGTAGTCATCAATTACCAAAAAGGTATCAGTTACTATCATCATGGTCATAGTGTTAGTATCCGGTAGTCATCTGTTTCAATAAAAGTATCAGTTACTAACACAAAGGCCATGTTGTTAGTGTCCGGTATTCATCGATTTCAAAAAATTATCGGTTACTAACACTACGGTCATAATTTTAGTATCAAGAACTCATAGATTTAAAAAAAGGCATGAATTACTAACACCATAGTCATAGTGTCAGTACATGGTACTCATCGATTTCAAAAAAAGGTATGCGTTACTAACAACATGGCCAAAGTGTTAGTATACATTACTCATCATTTTCAAATAAGGTATCGGTTACTAACTCTATGGTCATAACGTTAGTATCCGGTACTCATCGATTTCACAAAAGGTATCATTTACTAACACCATGGTCATAGTGTTAGTATCCGGTACTCATCGATTTCAAAAAAGGTACCAGTTACTAACACTATGACAATGGTGTTAGTAACCGGTAGTAATCAATTTCAAAAAAGGAATCATTTACTAACCCAATGGCCATGGTGTTTGTATCCGGTATTCATCGATTTCAAAAACGGTATCGGTTACTAACACTATTGTAATAGAGTTAGTAACCGGTACTCATCGATTTCAACAAAGGTGTCGTTTACTAACACTATCGTCATATAGTTAGTATCCGGAACTCATCGATTTCAAAAAAGGTATCGGTTACTAACATTATTGTCATAGAGTTAGTATACGGTACTCATCGATTTCAAAAAAAGGTATCGGTTACTAACACTATGGTCATAGAGTTAGTATCCGGTACTCATCGATTTCAAAAAAGGTATGGGTTACTATCACTATGCTCATACAGTTAGTATCGGGTACTCTTCGATTTCAAAAAATTGTTTCTGTTACTAACTCTATGGTCATAGAGTTAGTATCCGGTACTCATAGATTTCAAATAAGCTATCGGGTACTAACACTATGCTCATAGAGTTAGTATCGGTTACACTTCGATTTCAAAAAAATGTATCGGTTAATAACACTGTGGTCATTGAGTTATAATCCGGTACTCATCGATTTCAAAAAAGGTACCAGTTACTAACACTATGGTCATTGTTTTAGTATCCGGTACTCATCGATTTCAAAAAAGGTTTCAGTTACTAACACAATTGCAATAGTATTAGTATCGGGTTCTCATCGATTTCAAAAAAGGTAGCGATTACCAACACTATGGTCATAATATTAGTATCCGGTTCTCATCGATTTCAAAATAGGTACCAATTACTAACACATTGGCCATGGTGACAGTATCCGGCACTCATCGATTTCAAAAAAGGTATCGGTTACTATCACTATGCTCATAGATTTAGTATCGGGTAGTCTTCGATTTCGAAAACATGTATCGGTTACTAACACTATGGCCATAGTGTTAATATCCGGTACTCATCGATTTCAAAAAAGCTATCGGTTATTAACACTATGCTCATAGAGTTAGTATCGGGTACACTTCGATTTTAAAAAAATGTATCGGTTAAAAACATTGTGGTCATTGAGATATAATCCGGTACTCATCGATTTCAAAAAAGGTACCAGTTGCTAACACAATGGTCATTGTGTTAGTATCCGGTACACATCGATTTCAAAAAAGGTTTCCGTTAATAACAAAATTGCAATAGTGTTAGTATCCGGTTCTCATCGATTTCAAAAAATGTATAGGTTATTAACACTATGGTCATAATATTAGTATCCGGCACTCATCGATTTCAAAAAAGGTACCAATTACTAACACATTGGCCATGGTGTTAGTATCCGGTACACATCGATTTCAAAAAAGTTACCAGTTACTAGCTCTATGACCATAATATTACTATCCGGAAGTCATCAATTACCAAATAGGTATCAGTTACTATCATCATGGTCATAGTGTTAGTATACGGTACTCATCTGTTTCAAAAAAGGTATCAGTTACTAACACAATGGCCATAGTGTTAGTATCCGGTACTCATCGATTTCAAAAAATTATCGGTTACTAACACTACGGTCATAGTTTTAGTATCAGGTACTCATCGATTTCAAAAAAGGCATGAGTTACTAACACCATGGTCATAGTGTTAGTACACGGTATTCATCGATTTCAAAAAAGTTATCCGTTACTAACAAAATGGCCATAATGTTAGTATACGGTACTCATCGGTTTCAAATAAGGTATCGGTTACCAACACTATGGTCATAACGTTAGTATCCGGTACTCATCGATTTCAAAAAGGTATTATTTACTAACACCATGATCATAGAGTTAGTGTCCGGTAATCATCGATTTCAAAAAATGTACCAGTTATTAACACTATGAACATGGTGTTAGTAACCGGTGGTCATCAATTTTAAAAAAGGAATCATTTACTAACCCAATGGCCATGGTGTTAGTATCCGGTATTCACCGATTTCAAAAAAGGAATCGGTTATTATCACAATGGTCATAGAGTTAGTATCCGGTACTCATCGATATCAAAAAAGGTAGCAGTTACTAACACAATGGTCATTGAGTTAGTATACACTACTCATCGATTGCAAAAAAGTTATCGGTTAGTAACACTATAGTCATAGAGTTAGTACCCGGTACTCATTGATTTCAAAAAGGGTACCAGTTACTAACACCATGGTCATAATGTGGGTATACGTTACTCATCGATATCAAAAAAGGCTCCAGTTACTAACACTATGACCATAATATTAGTATCCGGTAGTCATCAATTACCAAAAAGGTATCAGTTACTAACATCATGGTCATAGTGTTAGTATCCGTTACTCATCTGTTTCAAAAAAGGTATCAGTTACTAACACAATGGCCATGGTGTTAGTATCCGGTTCTCATGGATTTCAAAAAATTATCGGTTACCAACACTATGGTCATAATTTTAGTATCAGGTACTCATCGATTTCAAAAAAGGCATGAGATACTAACACCACGGTCATAGAGTTAGTATATGGTACTCATCAATTTCAAAAAAAGTTGACCGTTACTAATAAAATGGCCATGGTGTTAGTATACGGTACTCATCGATTTCAAAAAAGGTATCGGTTACTAACACTATGGTCATAAAGTTAGTACCCGGTACTCATCGATTTCAAAAAAGATATCAGTTACTAACAACATGGTCATAGTGTTAGTACACGGTATTCATCGATTTCAAAAAAGGTATCCGTTACTAACAAAATGGCCATTATGTTAGAATACGGTATTCATCGATTTCGAAAAAGGTATCGGTTACTAACACTATGGTCATAATGTTAGTATCCGGTACTCATCGATTTCAAAAAAGGTATCAGTAACTAAAAACATGGTCATAGTGTTAGTATACGGTACTTATCGATTTCAAAAAAAGGTACCAGTTACTAACACTACGACCATGGTGTTTGTTAACCGGTAGTCATCAATTTCAAAAAAGAATCATTTACTAACCCAATGGCCATGTTGTTAGTATCCGGTATTCATCGATTTCAAAAGAGGTATCGGTTATTAACACTATGGCCATAGATTTAGTATCCGGTACTCATCGATAACAATAAATGTATCAGGTACTAACACTATGGTCATATTGTTAGTATCCGGTACTCATCGATTTCAAAATAGGTATCGGTTAGTAACACTATGGTCATAGAGTTAGTATCCGGTACTCATCGATTTCAAAAAAGGTATCAGTTTCTAACACCATGGTCATAATGTGGGTATACGTTACTCATCGATTTCAAAAAAGGAACCAGTTACTAACACTATGACCATAATATTCGTATCCGGTAGTCATCAATTACCAAAAAATTATCAGTTACTAAAACTATTGTCATTGTTTTAGTATCAGGTACTCATCGATTTCAAAAAAGGCATGAGTTACTAACAACATGGTCATAGTGTTAGTATATGGTACTCACCGATTTCAAAAAAGTGTCCGTTACTAACAAAATGGCCATGGTGTTAGTATACGGTACTCATCGATTTCAAAAAAGGTATCGGTTACTATCACTATGGTCATAATGTTAGTATCCGGTATTCATCGTTTTCAAAAAAGGTATCGGTTACTAACACTATGGTCATAATGTTAGTATCCGGTACTCATAGATTTCAAATAAGCTATCGGTTACTAACACTATGCTCATAGAGTTAGTATCGGTTACACTTCGATTTCAAAAAAATGTATCGGTTAATAACACTGTGGTCATTGAGTTATAATCCGGTACTCATCGATTTCAAAAAAGGTACCAGTTACTAACACTATGGTCATTGTTTTAGTATCCGGTACTCATCGATTTCAAAAAAGGTTTCAGTTACTAACACAATTGCAATAGTATTAGTATCGGGTTCTCATCGATTTCAAAAAAGGTAGCGATTACCAACACTATGGTCATAATATTAGTATTCGGTTCTCATCGATTTCAAAATAGGTACCAATTACTAACACATTGGCCATGGTGATAGTATCCGGCACTCATCGATTTGAGAAAAGGTATCGGTTGCTATCACTATGCTCATAGATTTAGTATCGGGTAGTCTTCGATTTCAAAAAAATGTATCGGTTACTAAAACTATGGTCATAGATTTAATATCCGGTACTCATCGATTTCAAAAAAGCTATCGGTTATTAACACTATGCTCATAGAGTTAGTATCGGGTACACTTTGATTTAAAAAAAATGTATCGGTTAATAACATTGTGGTCATTGAGATATAATCCGGTACTCATCGATTTCAAAAAAGGTACCAGTTACTAACACAATGGTCATTGTGTTAGTATCCGGTACTCATCGATTTCAAAAAAGGTTTCAGTTTATAACACAATTGCAATAGTGTTAGTATCCGGTTCTCATCGATTTCAAAAAATGTATAGGTTACTAATACTATGGTCATAATATTAGTATCCGGTACTCATCGATTTCAAAAATGGTACCAATTACTAACATATTGGCCATGGTGTTAGTATGCGGTACTCATCGATTTCAAAAAAGTTACCAGTTACTAACACTATGACCATAATATTACTATGCGGAAGTCATCATTTACCAAAAAGGTATCAGTTACTATCATCATGGTCATAGTGTTAGTATACGGTACTCATCTGTTTCAATAAAGGTATCAGTTACTAACACAATGGACATGCTGTTAGTATCCGGTACTCATCGATTTCAAAAAATTATCGGTTACTAACACTACGGTCATAGTTTTAGTATCAGGTACTCATCGATTTAAAAAAAGGCATGAGTTACTAACACCATGGTCATAGTGTTAGTACACGGTATTCATCGATTTCAAAAAAGTTATCCGTTACTAACAAAATGGCCATAATGTTAGTATACGGTACTCATCGGTTTCAAATAAGGTATCGGTTACCAAAACTATGGTCATAACGTTAGTATCCGGTACTCATCGATTTCAAAAAGGTATTATTTACTAACACCATGGTCATAGAGTTAGTATCCGGTACTCATCGATTTCAAAATATGTACCAGTTATTAACACTATGAACATGGTGTTAGTAACCGGTGGTCATCAATTTTAAAAAAGGAATCATTTACTAACCCAATGGCCATGGTGTTAGTATCCGGTATTCACCGATTTCAAAAAAGGAATCGGTTATTATCACAATGGTCATAGAGTTAGTATCCGGTACTCATCGATATCAAAAAAGGTAGCAGTTACTAACACAATGGTCATTGAGTTAGTATACACTACTCATCGATTTTAAAAAAGGTATGGGTTAATATTACTATGGTCATATAGCTAGTACCCGGTACTCATTGATTTCAAAAAGGGTATCAGTTACTAACACCATGGTCATAATGTGGGTATACGTTACTCATCGATATCAAAAAAGGCTCCAGTTACTAACACTATGACCATAATATTAGTATCCGGTAGTCATCAATTACCAAAAAGGTATCAGTTACTAACATCATGGTCATAGTGTTAGTATCCGTTACTCATCTGTTTCAAAAAAGGTATCAGTTACTAACACAATGGCCATAGTGTTAGTATCCGGTTCTCATCGATTTCAAAAAATTATCGGTTACCAACACTATGGTCATAATTTTAGTATCAGGTACTCATCGATTTCAAAAAAGGCATGAGATACTAACACCACGGTCATAGAGTTAGTATATGGTACTCATCAATTTCAAAAAAAGTTGACCGTTACTAACAAAATGGCCATGGTGTTAGTATACGGTACTCATCGATTTCAAAAAAGGTATCGGTTACTAACACAATGGTCATAGTGTTAGTACCCGGTACTCATCGATTTCAAAAAAGATATCAGTTACTAACAACATGGTCATAGTGTTAGTACACGGTATTCATCGATTTCAAAAAAGGTATCCGTTACTAACAAAATGGCCATTATGTTAGAATACGGTATTCATCGATTTCGAAAAAGGTATCGGTTACTAACACTATGGTCATAATGTTAGTATCCGGTACTCATCGATTTCAAAAAAGGTATCAGTTACTAAAAACATGGTCATAGTGTTAGTATACGGTACTTATCGATTTCAAAAAAAGGTACCAGTTACTAACACTACGACCATGGTGTTTGGTAACCGGTAGTCATCAATTTCAAAAAAGAATCATTTACTAACCCAATGGCCATGTTGTTAGTATCCGGTATTCATCGATTTCAAAAAAGGTATCGGTTACTAACACTATGGCCATAGATTTAGTATCCGGTACTGATCGATAACAATAAATGTATCAGGTACTAACACTATGGTCATATTGTTAGTATCCGGTACTCATCGATTTCAAAATAGGTATCGGTTAGTAACACTATGGTCATAGAGTTAGTATCCGGTACTCATCGATTTCAAAAAAGGTATGAGTTTCTAACACCATGGTCATAATGTGGGTATACGTTACTCATCGATTTCAAAAAAGGAACCAGTTACTAACACTATGACCATAATATTCGTATCCGGTAGTCATCAATTACCAAAAAGTTATCAGTTACTAAAACTATTGTCATTGTTTTAGTATCAGGTACTCATCGATTTCAAAAAAGGCATGAGTTACTAACAACATGGTCATAGTGTTAGTATATGGTACTCACCGATTTCAAAAAAGTGTCCGTTACTAACAAAATGGCCATGGTGTTAGTATACGGTATTCATCGATTTCAAAAAAGGTATTGGTTACTAACACTATGGTCATAATGTTAGTATCCGGTACTCATCGTTTTCAAAAAAGGTATCGGTTACTAACACTATGGTCATAATGTTAGTATCCGGTACTCATAGATTTCAAATAAGCTATCGGTTACTAACACTATGCTCATAATATTAATTATCCGGTACTCATCGTTTTTCAAAAGGTACCAGTTACTACGATGGTATTTAGTAACAATGATCATCAATTCAAAATATGAATCAATTACTAACTTGGCCATTATGTTGGTATGCGGTACACACCGATTTCAAAAAGGTATCGGTAACTAACAGTATGCTCATAGAGTTAGTATCGTGTACTCTTCGATTTCAAAAAATGTATCGGTTACTAACCCTATGGTCATTGAGTTAGTATCCGGTACTCATCGATTTCAAAAAAGGTACCAGTTACTAACACAATGGTCATAGTGTTAGTATCCGGTACATGTCGGTTTCAAAAAAGGTATCGGTTACTAACACTATGGTCATAGAGTTAGTATGCGTTACTCATCGATTTCAAAAAATGTATCGGTTACTATCACTATGCTCATAGAGTTAGTATAGGGTACACTTCGATTTCAAAAAAATGTATCGGTTAATAATACTATGGTCATTGAGTTAGTATCCGATACTCGTCGATTTCAAAAAAGTTACCAGTTACAAACACCATGGTCATAGTGTTAGTTTCCGGTACTTGTCGATTTCAAAAAAGGTTTCAGTTACTAACACAATTGCAATAGTTTTAGTATCCGGTTCTCATCGATTTCAAAAAATGTTTAATTACTAACACTATGTTCATAATATTAGTATCCGGTACTCAACAATTTCAAAAAATGTATCAGTTACTATCACCATGGTCATAATGTTAGTATCCGTTACTAATCGATTTCAAAAAAGTTACCAGTTACTAACACTATGACGATAATATTAGTATCCGGTAGTCATCAATAACGAAAAAGGTATCAGTTACTATCATCATGGTCATAGTGTTAGTATCCGGTTGTCATCTGTCTCAAAAAAGGTATCAGTTACTAACACAATGGCCATAGTGTTAGTATCCGGTACTCATCGATTTTAAACAATTATCGGTTACTAACACTACGGTCATTGTTTTAGTATCAGGTACTCATCGATTTCAAAAAAGGCATGAGTTACTAACACCATGGTCATAGTGTTAGTACACGGTACTCATGGATTTCAAAAAAGGTATCCGTTACTAACAAAATGGCCATAGTGTTAGTATACAGTACTCATCGGTTTCAAATAAGGTATCGGTTACCAACACTATGGTCATAACGTTAGTATCCGGTACTCCTCGATTTCGCAAAAGGTATCATTTACTAACACCATGGTCATAGTGTTAGTTTCCGGTACTCATCGATTTCAAAAAAGGTACCAGCTACTAACACTATAAAACTGGTGTTAGTAACCGGTAGTCATCAATTTCAAAAAAGGAATCATTTACTAACCCAATGGCCATGGTGTTTGTTTCCGCTCTTGATCGATTTCAAAAACTGTATGGGATACTAACACTATTGTAATAGAGTTAGAGTCCGGTACTCATCAATTTCAAAAAAGGTAACGGTTACTAACACTATGGTCATATAGTTTGTATCCGAAACTCATCGATTTCAAAAAAGTTATCGGTTACTAACACTATTGTCATAGAGTTAGTATACGGTACTCATCGATTTCAAAAAAGGTATGGGTTACTAACACAATGATCATAGAGTTAGTATCCGGTACTCATCGATTTCAAAAAAAATGTATCTGTTACTAACACAATGATCATTGAGTTATAAACCGGTACGCATCGATTTCAATAAAGGTACCAGTTACTAACACAATGGTCATTGTGTTAGTATCCGGTACTCATCGATTTCAAAAAAGGTTTCAGTTACTAACACAATTGCAATAATGTTAGTATCCGCTTCTCATCGATTTCAAAAAAGGTATCGGTTACCAACACTATGGTCATAATATTAGTATCCGGTACTCATCGATTTCAAAAAAGGCACCAATTACTAACACATTGGCCATGGTGGTAGTATCCGGTACACATCGATTTAAAAAAAGTTAACAGTTACTAACATTATGACCATAGTGGTAGTATACGGTAGTCAGCATTTTCAAAAAAGATACCAGTTACTAATACAATGGCTATGGTGTTAGGATCCGGTACTCATCGATTTCAAAAAAGATATCGGTTACTAACACTATGGTCATAGTGTTAATATCCGGTACTCATAGATTTCAAGAAAGGTATCAGTTACTAAAACAATGGTCATAGTGTTAGTATACGGTACTCACGATTTCAAATAATGTACGAGTTACTAATACTATGACCATAGTGTTAGTATCCGGTACTCATCAATTTCATAAAAGGTATCGATTACTAGCACTATGTTAATAATGTTAGTATCCGGTACTCATCGATTTCAAAAAGGGTATCGGTTACTAACACTATGCTCATAGAGTTAATATCGGGTAATCTTCGATTTCAAAAAAATGTATCGGTTACTAACCCTATGGTCATTGAGTTAGAAGCCGGTACTCATCGATTTCAAAAAAAGTACCAGTTACTAACACAATGGTCCTTGTGCTAGTATCCGGTACTCGTCGAATTCAAAAAAGTTATCAGTTACAAACACCATGGTCATAGTGTTAGTATCCTGTACTTGTCGATTTCAAAAAAGGTTTCAGTTACTAACACAATTGCAATGGTGTTAGTATCCGGTCCTCATCGATTACAAAAAATGTATGGGTTACTATCACTATGTTCATAATATTAGTATCCGGTACTCAACGATTACAAAAAAGGTATCAGTTACTAACACCATGGTCATAATGTTAGTATGCGTTACTCATCGATTTCAGAAAAGTTACCAGTTACTAACACTATGACCATAATATTATTATCCGGTAGTCATCAATTACCAAAAAAGTATCAGTTACTATCATCATGATCATTGTGTTATTATCCGGTTGTCATCTGTCTCATTAGAGGTATCAGTTACTAACACAATGGCCATGGTGTTAGTATCCGCTACTCATCGATTTCAAAAAATTATCGGTTACTAACATTACGGTCATAATTTTAGTATCAGGTACTCATCGATTTCAAAAAAGGCATGAGATACTTACACTATGGTCATAGTGTTAGTACACGGTACTCATCTATTTCAAAAAAGGCATCCTTTACTAACAAAATGGCCATAGTGTTTGTATACAGTACTCATCGGTTTCAAATAAGGTATCGGTTACTAACACTATGGTCATAACGTTAGTATCCGGTACTCATCGATTTCACAAAAGGTATCATTTACTAACACCATGGTCATAGTGTTGGTATCCGGTACTCATCGATTTCAAAAAAGGTACCAGTTACTAACACTATGACCATGGTGTTAGTAACCGGTAGGCATCAATTTCAAAAAAGGAATCATTTACTAACCCAATGGCCCTGGTGTTTGTATCCGGTATTCATCGATTTCAAATACGGTATGGGATACTAACACTGTTGTAATAGAGTTAGGTTCCGGTACTCATCGATTTATAAAAAGGTATCGGTTACTAACACTATGGTCATATAGTTTGTATCCGGAACTCATAGATTTCAAAAAAGGTATCGGTTACTAACACTATGGTCGTAGAGTTAGTATACGGTATTCATCGATTTCAAACAAGATATCGGTTACTAACACTATGGTCATAAAGATAGTTTCCGGTACCCATCGATTTCAAAAAAGGTATCGGTTACTAACACTATGGTCATGGAGATAGTGTCCAGTACTCATCGATTTCAAAAAAGGTATCGTGTACTAACACTATGCTCATAGAATTTGTATCCGGTACAGTTCGATTTCAAAAAAATGTATCGGTTAATAACACTATGGTCATTGAGTTAGTATGCGATATTCGTCGATTTCAAAAAAGGTGTCGGTTACTAACACAATGCTCATAGAGTTAGTATCGGGTATATTTAGATTTCAAAAAAATATATCGGTTAATAACACTATGTTCATAATATTAGTATCCGGTACTCAACGATTTCAAAAATGTTATCAGTTACAAACGCCACGGTCATAGTGTTAGTTTCCGGTACTTGTCGATTTCAAAAAAGGTTTCAGTTACTAACACAATTGCAATAGTGTTAGTATCCGGTTCTCGTCGATTTGAAAAAATGTATAGGTTACTAACAAAATGTTCATAATATTAGTATCCGGTACTCAACGATTTTAAAAAGGTATCAGTTAATAACACCATGGTCATAATGTTAGTATCCGTTACTAATCGATTTCAAAAAAGGTACCAGTTACTAACACAATGACGATAATATTACTATCCGGTAGTCATCAATAACCAAAAAGGTATCAGTTACTAGCATCATGGTCATAGTGTTAGTATCCGGTTGTCATCTGTCTCAAAAAAGATATCAGTTACTAACACAATGGCCATGGTGTTAGTATCCGGTACTCATCGATTTCAAAAAATTATCCTTTACTAACACTACGGTCATTGTTTTAGTATCAGGTACTCATCGATTTCAAAAAAGGTATGAGTTACTAACACAATTGTCATAGTGTTAGTACACGGTACTCATGGATTTCAAAAAAGGTATCCGTTACTAACAAAATGGCCATAGTGTTAGTATACAGTACTCATCGGTTTCAAATAAGGTATTGGTTACTAACACTATGGTCATAACGTTAGTATCCGGTACTCATGGATTTCGCAAAAGGTATCATTTACTAACACCATGGTCATAGTGTTAGTTTCCAGTACTCATCGATTTCAAAAAAGGTACCAGTTACTAACACTATGACAATGGTTTTAGTAACCGGTAGTCATCAATTTCAAAAAAGGAATCATTTACTAAACCAGTGGCCATGGTGTTTGTATTCGCTATTGATCGATTTCAAAAACGGTATGGGATACTATTACTGTTATAATAGAGTTAGTTTCCGGTACTCATCGATTTCAAAAATGGTATCGGTTACTAACACTATGGTCATATAGTTTGTATCCGGAACTCATAGATTTCAAAAAAGGTATCGGTTACTAACATTATGGTCATAGAGTTAGTATACGGTACTCATCGATTTTAAAAAAGTTATGGGTTACTAACACTATGGTCATAGAGTTAGTATCCGGCACTCATCGATTTCAAAAAGTTATCGGTTAATAACTCTATGCTCATAGATTTAGTATCGTGTACTCTTCGATTTAAAAAAAATGTATCTGTTACTTACACTATGGTTATTGAGTTATAATACGGTACGCATCGATTTCAATAAAGGTACCAGTTACTAACACAATGGTCATTGTGTTAGTATCCGGTACTCATCGATTTTAAACAATTATCGGTTACTAACACTACGGTTATTGTTTTAGTATCAGGTACTCATCGATTTCAAAAAAGGCATGAGTTACTAACACCATGGTCATAGTGTTAGTACACGGTACTCATGGATTTCAAAAAAGGTATGCGTTACTAACAAAATGGTCATAGTGCTTGTATACAGTACTCATCGGTTTCAAATAAGGTATCGGTTACTAACACTATGGTCATAACATTAGTATCCGGTACTCATCGATTTCGAAAAAGGTATCAGTTACTAACACCATGGTCATAGTGTTAGTATCCGGTACTCATCGATTTCAAAAAAGGTACCAGTTACTAACACTATGACCATGGTGTTAGTAACCGGTAGTCATCAATTTCAAAAAAGGAATCATTTACTAACCCAATGGCCGTGGTGTTTGTATCCGCTATTGATCGATATCAAAAACGGTATGGGATATTAACACTATTATAATAGAGTTAGTTTCCAGTACTCATCGATTTCAAAAAAAGGTATCGGTTACTAACACTATGGTCATATAGTTTGTATCCGGAAATCATAGATTTCAAAAAAGGTATCGGTTACTAACCCTATGGACATAGAGTTAGTATACGGTACTCATCGATTTCAAAAAAGTTATGGGTTACTAACACTATGGTCATAGAGTTAGTATCCGGCAATCATCGATTTCAAAAAGTTATCGGTTAAAAACTCTATGCTCATAGAGTTAGTATCGCGTACTCTTCGATTTAAAAAAAATGTATCTGTTACTAACTCTATGGTCATTGAGTTATAATCCGGTACGCATCGATTTCAATAAAGGTACCAGTTACTAACACAATGGTCATTGTGTTAGTATCCCGTACTCATCGATTTCAAAAAAGGTTTCAGTTACTAACACAATTGCAATAATGTTAGTATCCGTTTCTCAACGATTTCAAAAATGTTATCGGTTACCAACACTATGGTCATAATATTAGTATCCGGTACTCATCGATTTCAAAAAAGGTACCAATTACTTACACATTGGCCATGGTGATAGTATCCGGTACACATCGATTTCAAAAAAGTTACCAGTTACTAATGTTATGACCATAGTGTTAGTATAAGATAGTCATCATTTTCAAAAAAGATACCTGTTACTAACACAATGGCTATGGTGCTAGGATCCGGTACTCATCGATTTCAAAAATGATATCGGTTACTAACACTATGGTCATAGTTTTAATATCCGGTACTCATCGATTTCAAAAAAGTTATCAGTTACTAAAACAATGGTCATAGTGTTAGTATCCGGTAGTCACGATTTCAAAAAATGTACGAGTTACTAACACTATGACCATAGTGTTTGTATCCGGTACTCATCAATTTCAAAAAAGGTATCGGTTACTAACACTATGTTCATAACGTTAGTATCCGTTACTCATCGATTTGAAAAAAATGTATCGGTCACTAAAACAATGGTCATAGATTTAGTATCCGGTACTCATCGATTTCAAAAATGGTATCGGTTTCTAACACTATGCTCATAGAGTTAATATCGGGTACTCTTCGATTTTAAAAAAATGTATCGGTTACTAACCCTATGATCATTGAGTTAGTATCCGGTACTCGTGGATTTCAAAAAAGTTATCAGTTACAAACACCATGGTCATAGTGTTAGTATCCGGTACTTGTCGATTTCAAAATAGGTTTCAGTTACTAACACAATTGCAATAGTGTTAGTATCCAGTTCTCATCGATTTCAAAAAATGTATAGGTTACTAACACTATGTTCATAATATTAGTATCCGGTATTCAACGATTACAAAGAAGGTATCACTTACTAACACCGTGGTCATAATGTAAGTATACGTTACTCATCGATTTCAAAAAAGGTACCAGTTACTAACACTATGACCATAATATTATTATCCGGTAGTCATCAATTACAAAAATGTATCAGTTACTATCATCATGGTCATAGTGTTAGTATCCGGTTGTCATCAGTCTCATAAAAGGTATCAGTTACTAACACAATGGCCATAGTGTTAGTATCCGGTACTCATGGATTTCAAAAAATTATCGGTTACTAACACTATGGTCATAGTTTTAGTATCAGGTACTCATCCATTTCAAAAAAGGCATGAGATACTAACACCATGGTCATATTTTAAGTACACGGTACTCATCGATTTCAAAAAATGTATCCGTTACTAACAAAATGGCCATGGTGTTAGTATAGAGTACTCATCGGTTTCAAATAAGGTATCGGTTACTAACACTATGGTCATAACGTTAGTATCCGGTACTCATCGATTTAACAAAATGTATTATTTACTAACACCATGGTCATAGTGTTGGTATCCGGTACTCATCGATTTCAAAAAAGGTACCAGTTACTTACACTATGACAATGGTGTTAGTAACCGGTAGGCATCAATTTCAAAAAAGGAATCATTTACTAACCCAATGGTCATGGTGTTTGTATCCGGAATTCATCGATTTCAAATACGGTATGGGATACTAACACTATTGTAATAGAACTAATATTCGGTACTCATCGATTACAAAAAAGGTATCGGGTACTATTACTATGGTCATATAGTTTGTATGCGGAACACATAGATTTCAAAAAAGGTTTCGGTTACTAACACTATGGCCATAGAGTTAGTATACGATACTCATCGATTTCAAAAAAGGTATCGGTTACTAACACTATGGTCATAGAGTTAGTTTCCGGTACTCATCGATTTCAAAAAAGGTATCGGTTAATAACACTATGCTCATAGATTAAGTATCGGGTACTCTTCGATTTCAAAAAAATATATCGGTTACTGACACTATGTTCATTGAGTTATAATCCGGTACTCATCGATTTCAATAAAGGTATCAGTTACTAACACAATGGCCATAGTGTTAATATCCGGTACTCATCGATTTCAAAAAAGGTTTCAGGTACTAACACAATTGCAATAGTGTTATTATCCGGTTCTCATCGATTTCAAAAAAGGTATCGGTTACCAACACTATGGTCGAAATATTAGTATCCGGTACTCATCGATTTCAAAAAAGGTACCAATTACTAACAAATTGGCCATGGTGATAGTATCCGGTACACTTCGATTTAAAAAAATTACCAGTTACTAACATTATGACAATAGTGTTAGTATACGGCAGTTATCATTTTCAAAAAAGATACCAGTTTCTCACACAATGGCTATGGCGTTAGGATCCGGTACTCATCGATTTCAAAAAAGATATTGCTTACTAACACTTTTATCATAGTGTTAATATCCGGTACTCATCGATTTCAAAAAAGGTATTAGTTACTAACACAATGGTCATAGTGTTAGTATGCGGTAATCATCGATTTCAAAAAATGTACCAGTTACTAACAGTATGCCCATAGTTTTAGTATCCGGTACTCATCAATTTCAAAAAAGGTATCGGTTACTAACACTATGGTCATAACGTTTGTATCCGGTATTCATCGATTTGAAAAAAATGTATCGGTTACTAAAACGATGGTCATAGAATTAGTATCCGGTACTCATCGATTTCAAAAAAGGTATGGGTTAGTAACACTATGCTCATAGAGTTAATATCGGGTAATCTTCGATTTCAAAAAAATGTATCGGTTACTAACCCTATCGTTATTGAGTTATAATCCGGTACTCATCGATTTCAAAAAAGGTACCAGTTACTAACACAATGGTCATTGTTCTAGTATCCGGTACTCATCGATTTCAAAAAAGGTATCGGTTACTAACACTATGGTCATAGAGTTAGTATCCGGTACTTATCGATTTCGAAAAAGGTATCGGTTATTAACACTATGCTCATAGAGTTAGTATCGGGTACACTTCGATTTCAAAAAAATGTATCGGTTAATAACACTATGGTCATTGAGTTAGTATCCGGTACTCGTCGATTTCAAAAAAGTTATCAGTTACAAACACCATGGTCATAGTGTAAGTATCCGGTACTTGTCGATTTCAAAAAAGATTTCAGTTACTAACACAATTGCAATAGTGTTAGTATCCGGTTCTCATCGATTTCAAAAAATGTATAGGTTACTAACAGTATGTTCATTATATTAGTATCCGGTACTCAACGATTTCAAAAAGGTATCAGTTACTAACACCATGGTCATAATGATAGTATCCGATACTCATCGATTTCAAAAAAGGTACCAGTTACTAACACTATGACCATAATATTATTATACGGTAGTCATAAATTACCAAAAAGGTAACAGTTAATGTCATCATGGTCATGGTGTTAGTATGCGGTTGTCATCTGTCTCATAAAAGGTATCAGTTACTGACACAATGGCCATGGTGTTAGTATCCGCTACTAATCGATTTCAAAAAATTATCGGTTACTAACGCTACGGTCATAGTTTTAGTATCAGGTTCTCATCGATTTCAAAAAAGGCATGAGATACTAACACCATGCTCATAGTGTTAGTACACGGTACTCATCGATTTCAAACAAGGTATCCATTACTTACACTATGGTCATAGAGTTAGTATCCGGTACTCATCGATTTCAAAAAAGGTATCGATTACTAACACTATGGTCATAGAGTTAGTATCCTGTACTCATCGATTTCAAAAAAAGATATCGGTTACTAACACTATGGTCATAAAGTTAGTATCCGTTACTCATCGATTTCAAAAAAGGTATCGGTTACTAACATTATGATCACAGTGTTAGTATCCGGTACTCATCAATTTCAAAAAAGTTATCCGTTACTAACACCATGGTCATAGTGTTAGTGTCCATTACTCATCAATTTCAAAAAGGTACCAATTACTTACACATTGTCCATGGTGGTAGTATCCGGTACTCATCGATTTCAAAAAAGTTACCAGTTACTAACACTATGACCATAGTGTTGGTATACGGTAGTTATCATTTTCAAAAAAGGTACCAGTTACTAACACAATGGCCATGGTGTTAGTATCCGGTACTCATCGATTTCAAAAAAGATATAGGTTACTAAATCTATGGTCATAGTGTTAACACACCGGTACTCATCGATTTCAAAAAAGTTAACAGTTACTAAAACAATGGTCATAGTGTTATTATCCGGTACTCACGATTTCAAAAAATGTACGAGTTACTAACACTATGACCATATTGTTAGTATCCGGTACTCATCAATTTCAAAAAAAGGTATCGGTTATTAGCATTATGGTCATAATGTTAGTAACCGGTTTTAATCGATTTCAAAAAAAGTACCAGTTACTAACCCCATGATCATAGTGTTAGTGTCCGGTACTCATCGATATCAAAAAGGTACCAGTTACTAACACAATGGCCATGGTGTGAGTATCCAGTACTCATCGATTTAAAAAAAGGGATCGGTTACTTACACTATGGTCATACAGTTAGTATCCGCTACTCATTAATTTAAAAAAAGATATCGGTTACTTACACTATGGTCATTGAGTTAGTATCCGCTATTCATCGATTTAAAAAAAGCTATCGGTTAATAACACTATGGTGGTAGAGTTAGTATCCTGTACTCATCGATTTCTAAAAAGGTATCGGTTATTAACACTATGGTAATAGAGTTAATATCCGGTACTCATCGATTTCCAAGAAGGTTTCGGTCACTAACACTTTGGTCATAGATTTATTATCCGGTACTCATTAATTTCACAAAAGTTATCGGTTACTAACATTATAGTCATAGAGTTAGTATACTGTACTCATCGATTTCAAAAAAGGTATCGGTTACTAACACTATGGTCATAGAGTTAGTATACGGTACTCATCGATTTCAAAAAAGGTATCAGTTACTAACACCATGGTCATAATGTGGGTATCCTTTACTCAACTATTTCGAAATAGGTAACAGTTACTAACACTATGACCATAATATTAGTATCCGGTATCATCAATTACCATAAAGGTATCAGTTACTAACATCATGGTCATAGTGATAGTAACCGGTACTCATCTGTTTCAAAAAAGGTATTAGTTTCTAACACAATGGTCATGGTGTTAGTATCCGGTACTCATCGATTTCAAAAAATTATCGGTTACTAACACTATGGTCATAGATTTAGTATCAGGTACTCATCGAGTTCAAAAAAGGCATGAGTTACTAACACCATGGTCATAGAGTTATTACACGGAACTCATCGATTTCAAAAAAAGGTATCGGTTACTAATATTATGGTCATAACGTTAGTATCCGTTACTCATCGATTTCAAAAAAATGTATCGGTAACTAACAGTATGGTCATAACTTTAGTATCCGGTACTCTTCGATTTCGAAAAAAATGTATCGGTTAATAACACTATGGTCATTGAGTTAGTATACGGTACTCATCGATTTAAAAAAAGGTACCAGTTACTAACACACTGGTCATTGTTTTAGTATCCGGCACTCATCGATTTAAAAAAAGGTATCTGTTACTAAAACTATGGTCATAGGGTTAGTATCCGTTACTCATCGATTTCTAAAAAGGTATCGGTTACTAACACTATGCTCATAGAGTTAGTATCGGGTACACTTCCATTTCAAAAGAAATGTATCGGTTACTTACACTATGGTCATTGAGTTAATATCCGGTACTTATCGATTTCTAAAAATGTACCAGTTACTAACACAATGGCCATTGTGTTAGTAACCGGTACTCATCGATTTCAAAAAAAGTATCAGTTAATAACACCATGGTCATAGTGTTAGTATCCGGTACTCATCGATTTCTAAAAAGGTTTCAGTTATTAACACAATTGCAATAGTGTTAATATCCGGTTCTCATCAATTTCAAAAAAGGTATCGGTTACTAACACTATGGTCATAAAGTTAGTATCCGGTACTCATCGATTTCTAAAAAGGTATCGGTTACTAACACTATGGTCATAGAGTTAGTATCCGGTACTCCTCGATTTCTAAAAAGGTATCGGTTACTAACACTATGGTCATAGAGTTAGTATCCGGTACTCATCGATTTCAAAAAAGGTATCGGTTACTAACACTATGGTCATAGAGTTAGTATCCGGTACTCACTCATTTCAAAAAAGGTATCGGTTACTAACACTATGGTCATAGAGTTAGTATCCGGTACTCATTCATTTCAAAAAGGGTATCGGTTACTAACACTATGGTCATAGAGTTAGTATCCGGTACTCATTCATTTCAAAAAAGGTATCGGTTACTAACACTATGGTCATAGAGTTAGTGTCCGGTACTCATTCATTTCAAAAAAGGTATCGGTTACTAACACTATGGTCATAGAGTTGGTATCCAGTACTCATCGATTTCAAAAAAGGTATCGGTTACTAACACTATGGTCATAGAGTTAGTATCCGCTACTCATTCATTTCAAAAAAGTATCGGTTACTAACACTATGGTCATAGAGTTAGTATCCGGTACTCAACGATTTCTTAAAAGATCTCGGTTAGTAACACTATGGTAATAGAGTGGTATCCGGTACTCATCGATTTCCAAAAAGGTATCGGTTACTAACACTATGGTCATAGAGTTAGTATCCGGTACTCATCAATTTCAAGAAAGGTATCGGTTCCTAACACCATTGTCATAGAGTTAGTATCCGGTACTCATCGATTTCAAAAAAGGGATCGGTTACTAACAATATGGTCATAGAGTTAGTATACGGTACTCATCGATTTCAATAAAGGTATCAGTTACTAACACCATGGTCATAATGTTGGTATCCTTTCCTCAACTATTTCGAAATAGGTAACAGTTACTAACACTATGACCATAATATTAGTATCCGGTGTCATCAATTACCATAAAGGTATCAGTTACTAACATCATGGTCATAGTGATAGTAACCGGTACTCATCTGTTTCAAAAAAGGTATCAGTTACTAACACAATGGTCATGGTGTTAGTATGCGGTACTCATCGATTTCAAAAAATTATTGGTTGCTAACACTATGGTCATAGATTTAGTATCAGGTACTCATCGATTTCAAAAAAGGCATGAGTTACTAACACCATGGTCATAGAGTTAGTACACGGTACTCATCGATTTCAAAAAAATGTATCGGTAACTAACACTATGGTCATAACGTTAGTATCCGGTACTCATCGATTTCAAAAAAGTTATCGGTTACGAACACTATGATCATAGAGTTAGTATCTGTTACTCATCGATTTCAAAAAAGTTAGCAGTTACTAACACTATGACCATAATATTAGTATCCTGTAGTCATCAATTACCAAAATGGTGTCAGTTACTAACATCATGGTCATAGTGTAAGTATCCGGTACTCATCTGTTTCAAAAAAGGTATCAGTTTCTAACACAATGGTCATGGTGTTAGTATCCGGTACTCATCGATTTCAAAAAATTATCGGTTACTAACACTATGGTCATAGATTTAGTATCAGGTACTCATCGATTTAAAAAAAGGCATGAGTTACTAACACCATGGTCATAGAGTTATTACACGGAACTCGTCGAATTCAAAAAAAGGTATCGGTTACTAATACTATGGTCATAACGTTAGTATCCGTTACTCATCGATTTCAAAAAAATGTATCGGTAACTAACAGTATGGTCATAGACTTTAGTATCCGGTACTCTTCGATTTAAAAAAATGTATCGGTTACTAACACTATGGTCATTGAGTTAGTATCCGGTACTCATCGATTTCAAAAAAGGTACCAGTTACTAACACAATGGTCATAGTGTTAGTATCCGGTACTCATCGATTTCAAAAAAGGTATCGGTTACTAACACTATGGTCATAGGGTTAGTATCCGTTACTCATCGATTTCAAAAAAGGTATCGGTTACTAACACTATGGTCATAGAGTTAGTATCCGGTACTCATCGATTTCAAAAAAGGTATCGGTTACTAACACTATGGTCATAGAGTTAGTATCCGGTACTCATCGATTTCTAAAAAGGTATCGCTTACTAACACTATGGTCATAGAGTTAGTATCCGGTACTCATCGATTTCAAAAAAGTTATCGGTTACTAACACTATGGTCATAGAGTTGGTATCCGGTACTCATTCATTTCAAAAAAGGTATCGGTTACTAACACTATGGTCATAGAGTTAGTATCCGGTACTCATTCATTTCAAAAAAGGTATCGGTTACTAACACTATGGTCATAGAGTTAGTATCCGGTACTCATCGATTTCAAAAAAGGTATCGGTTACTAACTCTATGGTCATAGGGTTAGTATCCGGTACTCTTCGATTTCTAAAAAGGTATTGGTTACTAACACTATGTTCATAGAGTTAGTATCGAGTACACTTCGATTTTAAAAAAGTGTACCGGTTACTAAAATAATGGTCATAGTGTTTGTATCCGGTACTCACGATTTCAAAAAATGTACGAGTTACTAACACTATGACCATAGTGTTAGTATCCGGTACTGATCATTTTAAAAAAAGGTATCGTTTTATAGCATTATGGTCATAATGTTAGTAACCGGTACTCATCGATTTCAAAAAAGTTACCAGTTACTAACACTATGACCATAGTGTTAGTATTCGTTACCCGTCGATTTCAAAAAAAGGTATCAGTTACTAACACCATGGTCATAGTGTTAGTATCCGGTACATATTCATTTCAAAAGAGGTACCAGTTACTAACACAATGGCCATGGTGTTAGTATCCGGTACTCATCGATTTCAAAAAAGGTATCGGTTACAAACACTATGGTCATAATGTTAGTATCCGGTACTCATTGATTTCAAAAAAGGTTTCAGTTGCTAACAACATGGTCATAGTGTTATTATACGGTACTCATCGATTTTAAAAAAGGTACCAGTTACTAACACTACGACCATGGTGTTAGTAACCGGTAGTCATCAATTTAAAAAAAGGTATCAGTTACTTACACCATGGTCATAATGTGGGTATCCGTTTTTCATCGATTTCAAAAAAGGTA